>JAOUZG010049283.1:1263613-1276819 GCA_026289955.1 Argiope argentata
TCCTAATGAAATGGCTTCGCATCGAGCTATCTGGACTGAACACACATCTATTTTTCTCATATCTGAATATAGTAATAATTGACCAGATAAAAATAACACTCCTTTTGAAAGGGATCCTCATGTGATTGTCCGGATGGAACACACATCTCTTTTTTCTCGTACCTGAATATTGCAATAATTGACTAGACATAATAACTCCCCTAAGGAAAAATGATCCCCATTGGAAGGTCCGGATGGAACACATATCGGTTTTTCCCATACCTGAATATAGTAATAATTTACCAGATAATAATAACTCCTCTATTGAAAAGGTTTGGACCAGATAATAATAACTCATCTAATGAAAAGGTGCATCTAAACCTCCTCTAATGAGGAGGTTTAGATGCACTTATCTAAGTATGTGAGGATAAACGAGAGAGTTTGAACTTTTTTGGGTGCGTTTAACCATGTTCGGTAAAATGGGAGTCGTTACAGTGTTACATTTGATAACAACACAGCTCTAAAATTGGAAATTTAGCGGTGTATTCTGGTTTCAAACAAATCTTTCAACTGTTCTCTATCAAAATTTCAATAAAAAGAGAACTAATCTCATAAATACAGCTAAGGAATACAATGAGATTTCCAATAAAACATAAAGCTAATATTTCCACAGTATATCACGTTAGTTGAACCATTATTTTCATTCTATTCGCAGGTTACGGTAACCAGTTGTCCTTCAGAAAGAAGGATGGGTCCTATGCTGCCTACCAACACAAACCGACGAGCACATGGTAAGTGCCCCGGGCACCTAGTGTCTGCAATTTTCAATACATCAAATTGTTAATTGCTGATAACACAAGATGGAGGATAGTTATAAGGATGTGAATTTAATTCAGTTTTTAAAATTAAAAATAAATATTAAGTATCTTTTATCTGAAATGTTTTGTTGGTTTTGATTCACTGTTCTGGATTTGAGAAATAATCGATAATTTCATTCTTGACTGCGTCTCGCTAATAATTTCAACTTTAGGAAGCCTAGAGGTTATCTTCCAAAACAAAATGATTCAGGAATTTATTTTCAATAAAAATCCAGGGATTCTATATTAACCCTTTGCGGTCGGTGCCGCCACTGTGGCGGCATTTGTAATCTGTCGTAGAAGTCGGTGTCGCCGCTATGACGGCATGATCACGTCTCGAAAGATCACTCCATAAAAATTGAGATTAACAGAAAGCTAGCCATTTCAGACATTTCAGCTGCCAATTCAGTACTCCCAAGTGAAAAATTTACCGACCGCAAAGGGTTAATCAATGACTCCTAATTTTTTCTGTCGACTATCTCAATGACTGACATGCGTTAAATTTTATTTTCTAAATTGCATAAGAACTGTAGTATTTTTTAGTGATGCATTTTCCCTACTTTACTCTTATTGAGCAGAATATTTAGAATTTGAAGTTCATATTTCTGTTAGTAAAATATCTGGACGGATAGCTACATTACAAAAAAATAGAACTGTTCCAATTTTATTAATTGCATCTTAATCCTGTTTTACGTCAAGGAATAATCTAGAACTACAGTATTGTTACGGGCCACCAAGTTCGTTTTTAGTGAGTGTATCGCGTGAAGACAATCAGCAGGTTTATTAGAAAACAACAAAGATGTTTATTTGTCACGAAGACACTAATACACAGATGACAAGTATTTACAGCAGAGATGAACGCACAGCAGCACACTACAATAAAAAGTAGCCCATAAGTGGAAATCGACCACAGCGCGGCCACAGACGGCCAGCACAAAGCGGCCAGACAGAATCCAGCAGGAGAGGAGATCCTCGGAGCTTCACTCAATGGTCTCTCCAAACGGCTGAAGTTCTCACCGTCTTCTCGCTTTAGCTATCGACTCACTACCACATGACTGGCTACTCCACACACTATACGTCGCTGCTTCCACAGTAGACAACTGGACGCGACACACAACAGTTCAATATTCACCTGAACTCCACATAGCACTGGCACTCCGCCATTGTTTCGCCATCCTCTCGAAGACTCGTTATTTTTTTAAATTCCAACTCAGTTTCTGGTTCAATTCATTTCACTCTGCAGATTCAGACTGCTTGTTTTTTATAGCTCCGGGTAAACGAGCTGAGAACCTTCTGTGACTATCAGGGCGCCTCTAAGTTTTTATCAGAAGTATCGTTAAAATTCTCAAATTTCCATCAATATCCATTTTGCCCCAATCTCGCCAAATTCATTGCTAAGTCCCAAATGGTCGCCAAGCTCTGAAATCACTGAAGCGGCACTTGCTCAGCATGAAACAGTGTCGATCGTAAAATGATCTTTCTTACGATAACATTATTATTGTTGTGAATCAAAATTACAGGTTTGTAACAGTGACAAATAATCAACATATCCAGAATGAAGTGATAACATACATAAAGTCATTACCAGGAAGATTCACAATTGTATGCAACTCTAACTACACGAATTGTTTATCATTGTTTTAAAAAAGAGAATATTGCATTCAATTTACTATCAAATTCAATAGCAAACACTGAAAATTAAATACCGCTTTTAGTTTAAATGAAATTTAAGTGTAAATTATGTATTTCTGAGTTATTAAGGTAGCTTAATCGAATATTAAGAATCCGATGATCTTATTTATCTTTTGAAAATTATTGTTGGGGCCTCATAAAAAATCTTTTGTGGATGGTATGTTTATCAAAGAGCTATAATGCGTTAAACGAATCTAAATTTGCAGGTTAACCGCCTTCGTCATCAAAGTCTTCTGCCAAGCCTCTGAGGTGGTCCACATCGACGAGGAAGTGATGTGCAGCGGTGTGAAATGGCTCATCAACAATCAACAGCCCGATGGATCCTACATGGAAATCAGCCCTGTGTATCATTTGGATATGATGGTGAGTTGATTGATGTCCAGTTGCCTATAGATCATTTCCTATGATCAATAGGCGACTCGAACTAAGCATTTACAGTCAATTCTTGGAATATTCGCTGAAACTCTAATTTATATTTATGTTATGCATAATCATGACATCATGATTCACAAGTGTATCAAGTCATCATCGTTTCATTGCAAATATAAATATTTAAAATTAATTATAATAAAAGTGTGAATTTATATTTGCGTACTCGAGGTTTTCTTTAGCTTCCAGAACAAAATATAATATTACTGAATCTACGGGCAAAAAAAAATAATTTTAACTGCTTTCACCATCATTGCATTATTATTATGCATTTATTCTTTGAAAGCAGATGCGGTTTTAAAATGTTGAGCACCATTCACCGGTATTGTTTTAGTATTACGTATGTTTATTTGACATTAGATGCCTTTTTAAGAGGTTGGCGAAGAACTATGCCATTATAGCTGTTATTTCATCTCAAAATAGATCGAGCTCGGAAACTTTGTTTGACAGCTAGAAAAATTAAGCGTTGAGCGTTTTAAAAAGTTTATATATATCGATATAGATATAGATATAGATAGAGAGAGAGAGAGAGAGAGGTCTCGTGATTGTTCAAAACCAGTTTAAATTTGTAAATGGCTTAAATTAATTAAGACTCATAATGACTTAAAAATAATAATGCTCTCATATGATAACTTGGGATTTTTGATCGAAGATTCCATTTTCTTTATGAATATTATCCTTATAAAATTAAATCTGATGATTTTTTTTGAATTTTGGAGATATAAGACCAATTTTTGCATTGTAATACCTTTGGTAGCCATCGCGGAAAAAGGTGGGATTTCCGCTTAATAGTAGTTAATTAACTATAAATTCCAAAAGATTAGAAAAGAAAAAGGAAATCTACTCTCACGAATTTCAAGTTATCATGTGAGAATATTATTATTTTAAGTCATTATTTATCTTAATTAATTTAAGTTATGAAGTAGTTTAAACCAATTCGTAAAAGCAATACTGGTGAAAGCAGGTCAACTATTTTAAAACCACCTGCTTTCAGAAATGCAAAAGGCGAAAGTTATTTAAATATTCTCTAAGTTCCATATTAAACAGGACAAAACAAACACGAGCATCCAAAAAATACACGACATACATAAAATGTCAACTAATAATAACTCCCAAAGGGTCATGGAAATATACTTTGATTTTAATAAAGTAACGCCATCTGTTGCATGAAAGCGGAAAGTAGAAGTACTATGTAACCGCTACAAATATAAAATTTTAATTAAAAAAATAAGTTTTTAGTTGCTTTATTATAAAAACATTCTTTTTATCCTTATAGGGTGGAGTGCAAGGAAAAACACCTCTTACGGCCTTCGCCTTGATAACTTTAGAAGAGTGTAAATGCGATATGCAGGTATGGTTATTTAAAATTAAATACATTATTTTGTTAATAAATTAATTTCTACAAATATTTGAATACCTCAAATTCAAATTGGAGAGGAGAAAAAAAGTAATGATGAAAATTCTAAAAACAGAATTAATCTCAAACGTTTAGTGGGATAATAAAATGAGGACTTATTCGAAAATGATTACAAAAAAGGTTTAAAGTATTGCTACTCATAAATGATAAATTTTTCTGTTATTTTTACCCTCCTTCATTCTATTTATTTCGTCTATGCCATTGATGAGACGATGATTTCACTCTATGAACACTAAAACTTGGGCAAACAATTCCCCTAAGATAAACTTTAAAAAAACATTTACTTATTTGTAAGAAAATGAATAATCTAGGAAGTTTAATTAATCTTTTTTACAGTTAAGTGCATTTCGCTAAATTCTAAGTAAAACTAAAACAAACAACAGCAACAATAAAGATGAATTAATATCACTTAAAAATTATAAGTAAACTGGTATACGTGATTAATTTATTTAAAAAGTTTCATAAGCAATTTTATCGGGGCCAGGATAGCCGGTTTGGTAGGGCGTTGGATCCGCATCCCTTGTGCTGCGTATTTGAATCCGTCAACGGAAGACTCTCCGTGTATGTGTGTGTTGACTGGCACACGTTAAATCTGTCATGGTGACAAAATACTCCATGTCGACAATAATACCACTGGGGGTACTGAATTAGAGGTGGTCGTTCTCTGTTTCCAGATGTAAATTACGATCTGTGAATGAATGAATAAAATGCATGAATGAAGTTTTCCATGTAAAAAGGGTTTGTGACGTGTATGAGCTATAAGCCAAACTTCTGCCTTCGGGTGCTCAGAGGTTCATACCTTCAGAAGTTACTTCACTCCTCCTTCCGTTGTAAAACGGAACGCGAGAACAACAAAAACAGTAATTTTATCAGTAGTCCCAATGAAAAGTTGTTCTCTGATTTAAACTGTGTAATATAAATAAAATGATCGATAGTATGCGATTAAGTTCGGAAAGAATTTTTAAAAATATTTTGAGAAAAGTTATATGTTCGACTATTTGTATAAAAGATTGAAAAAAAAAAACACCAATGAAACACAAATATACCAATTAAAAAGTGCCAAAATATTTTAATGGGAATAAATGTCTTATTTTGATTGAAAAAATATAAATCAATCAGATTCTTCTAGTTTAAAGATTTTTGAAATTATTTGCTTAAAACTTTATATATAATTTAAGGCGTTAGTTATCTAGTTTCTGATTTAAAAAAAATAACTCTATTTTATTCCATTCTTTAAACATTTACTTTCGACTGAAAAATAACAAGAAATTTTCCATTTTTTACATTGTATGACAATTTTTTATTATTACAATTTTAAATTATTTCTAAATGAATAAATTACTTATTCTTTAGTTCCAGACCTGCAGAATATATTGAGAAATTATAATATATGAGAAAGAAAAAATAGGCATCAGATTTTAATTTATATGGTTTTGTTTTGTGAGGAAATTCTATCAAAGGTTAAAATTTTGGAACACAGCACCTAATTATCTAAAATAACATTAAAACATATGTGAATGCAAGTATAAAAAATCAATATAACTTTATGAAAAATAGACTTAGAAACAAAATTCTAATGGTTTTATAAAGACAAAACTGATCAAAAATTAAGAATAATTAGTAAAAAAATTTCATAATTTCTTTAAAATCGGCCTTTTAATGCCTTTTTTTCTACTTGAAGTGAAATGAATAAATAATAACAACCTTTATTGTACAAGGTGGCCACAAAATAACTTTCTTTTATGGCGCTAGCTTCGTTAGCCAAATAACATCTACGATACTGAAATATGCTTTTAGTATTGTGGTTATGTTACTCAGCTACTGGCCCTAGCATCGCGGGTTCATTCCGTGACCTTCACATGCCCCATTGGTGACCTTGACAACGCAACATCGTGCAGATCTTGGGGCGCCATCTATCCGCAGCAAAAGTAGTCAGATTCCCTCGATGCAGCAACCAAAAACAAAGCAGTCAGACACACTTGACGCGGAACCTCACACATTAGCCTGACAACGTACTTATACGCTCTCCATAACGGTTGGCGCTTTAAAACAGTTTGTCTCTACACCGGGAGTACTGTGGCGCTAGCTTCTTAAGCCAGATAATATTTACGATACAGAAGTATACTTTTTGTATTGTAGCTGTGTTACTTGACTACTGGCACAAGCGTCGTGGGTTTGTATCGTGACCTTCACACGCTACATCTTGTTTGGCGACATCGACAGCTAAAATGAATAAACGGAACGAAACTGCATTTCATACACAGGCTGTGAAGGCATGGAAAGATGTATACCGTATAAAAAAATCGTTCTAGAAGTTGCATATATTACAAATATTGACGTTACTGCCATGTACGAAAGGAAATTTGCATACAAAAATTACCCTTATATATGGAATGGATTATGTAAAATTCCTTATTCTTGAGTAACAGCAGTGTCATTTGTTGTAAGAATGGAAGAGCAAACATTTTTGTAGCAGTTCTTTATTGACTATTTATGGGTTCTTTACAGTTGATATTTACTTAATATGTACCTTACCTTACCTCAGCTTGCTTTACTGATAAAACTGCGCTACACTAGACAGTGCAATGCCGTGGCTCCTTAAGCCTATCTGCATGTCTTGAAACAGAACATAAGACGGGGTGTTATGAACATCGGAACTGACAGGTAATAACAGCAGTGGAGAATGCCATTCATCATATATACTATGTAGTACACAGAGAAGATCTGAATTTTTAAAATGCTCCATGTGGTCCAGGAAACCGTAGTATTGACAAGTTATTTTTTGTGCGAATTTCATAAATTCAGTCATGTTCAATTCTCACGGCGCCAGTATTTCCTTTATCGATAACTTTTGGTATCGTTTTTTATTCTGCGGTATTCCTCTACCTTCCACAGTCTGTATTCTAAAATGTGGTTTTATTTCGTTCATTCGTTTCAGCTGAAGATGCTTCCAAATAGGGAAGGTTATTTTATGACTCTCCTGTATTTTTGGTACCAAAATTATTTTTTTTTGTTTCAATGAAGCAAACATAATTTTCTGTTGAAAAATATTCGAATGTTGAAACATTTATCCCTACATTTGATATTATCGAACAGAATATTATAAATAGAAATATATTGTAAAGCTAAGAAAATATATCTGTTCTTTTTTTAAAAAAATATCAGTACGAGAAAGCTGAAATATTTTATAAAATATTCAATGGTTTCAAATTTCCTCAAGAGTTTGCTAAAAAATTCATCCTCGTGTAAGCCTCCCAATAAATAAGAACTTATGTTTAATTAGGTGGATCATTAAATAAAATATAATAAAAATTTTAATTTTTTATTGAATTTATTGATAATTTAAAATATTTTTAACTGTATTATCAAATTCTCTTTTTACAGAATCTCCATATAACAAGGAAACGAGCTCTTGCCTTCCTCGAAGACCACTTAGGAGATGTGAACGAGCCCCTGGCTGTCGCAATAGTGGCCTACGCCCTATCCCTAAGCGACAGCGTTCTCAAACACACAGCCAATGATAAGCTCATGTCCATCGCCAAGCGAGATCAAAGTAGGAATCTATAAGTTTTATTTTCGGTATAAGTTTATGATGGACTATTTTACGCCAAACTAAAATATTGGCGCCAAAACAGAATAATGCTCACAGTTTACGTTCACGACAATTCGAATGGCAATAAAATTGGAGTAAAGACGATGAAAGCTTACGATCTGCGAAGAACTTTAAGAGCATGTTAATAAATTTACTTATTATCCAACCAATTATCTTTGCTTTTTACCTGATAGTTTTGATACATATCTAACTCTTAATCACAGGCCTCCTTGCAAAATTACTTTCTCATGCAAGAACATATAATTAAAAATGGTGTAACATCAAAAGATTGTAGTCAATGCATAAAAGAATTGGGCATTGCCAGCACCGGACTAGTTACACTAGGACAATCATTGACAATTGAACTGCTTACACAAGATCAATAGTAAGTCACATGCTTCAACAAAATTTTATCATCATCGATGATATCCTATTTCTATAAAAGGACATATCTATCTGTATTGAAAAACACAAACTTGTGTGATGGATTATGATACAATAATAAGAAGAAATAAGTATATTTGGCGTTGATTTGAGTCTATCTGTTATTACGCCATCTTCTGAATGAGTACTTCTTAGACATTGTATTGTCGATTATTGGCGAGATTTTGATGGAATTGCTTGGTATTTTAATGCAAATAAAGATTAAAAGGAAATCTGCTATGCATATTTCAATGTATCATGCACAACATAATTTCTTGAACGGCCAAGCACCAAGTGCTCGTACAAAGTTATACATTTTTATTCATTTTAATGGTTTCATTGAATGAGTCACTTTAGTATTGCAAACGACCCAAAAAACATTGTCGCACATTGATTGTTTAAAAGAATTATCCCATTTCCTATTTATTTCATTTCATGTAATCACCTGCTCAAAATTATTCATTTTTTAAGGTTTTATTAGCTGTAGTCATTAACTTATTTTTTTAATCAGAGCTTTTGTAAATGCAATGGCAACGCGCTATTAAAAGCCGTTTTTTTGAGGTGCTCGATCAAATAATAAAATTTTTATTTTTCACTTGCGGATTTTTGTTGACGCCAAAAACCTCAGCACCAAAACAACATCATGTTCCAACATGATAATAAAATTTACTTTAGGAAAAAGAATTTACCATAGAGACAGAGAAACTTAAAACTGCACATCTTTTGCTACTGAAGAATCAATGACTCAACACCTTTTATAAAGAATAGATCGCATACAAGTCTACTTCAGCCTACTTGTATGGTTAGGAACAACTTAATGATAAGCTTCTCATCATCAGTGATAACTCTCGAGTTTTAATTCAGCTTGCAAATGACGCTTCAGGAAACTACTAAAATGTACGGAATTTAAATATACATATTCAAATATATTATATATTTAATATACATATTATTATTAATTACACAAAAATATATTAAAACATATTACTATATATTAAATATACATATATAATTATATTATATATTTAAATATATTATTTAACTATTAAAATAATTTTAACCATCATTTATAACAGTAAAATTCATGCTGTTAAATTGCGTTTAAATCTGTGTGTACAGAAAATGTTTGAACAATGGTACCTTTTTTCTTGCTATATTCTCAGAATACTGCTAATAAATGTTTATCTCGTAATGCTAGGTAACAATTTCGTCTATTGGGGAAGTGGCGACCAAGCAGTGGACATCGAAGCGACCAGCTACGGCCTCTTGAACCAACTTCTCTTGAACGACATGGACACCAGCAACTCCATAGTGAACTGGCTCAACACTCAACGCTTGCAGTCTGGCGCGTTCAAGTCCACTCAGGTGAGAATGCACTTCACAGACTTTCAAGTCATAATTGTTCAAATACTTTATTCTTTACTTTCTTATATGAGAGTAGCAGCCCCGAATGGCATTGCCAGTGGCTTAGCATCCAAGAAGAAAAATTAGCTTTAAACCGAAGTCTAGACTCAAAAGACATGACATGAGCATGTTAACGCAACATCGAAAAAACATAAAAATATATTTAGAAATGATCAAAAATAGCTACAAAACAATTTTTGATGGTACTGAGAAGAATGATTGCATTAAAGGACAAAATACCACGTGATAATTGGAGCTAATGAACAACGCGGAGTTGACTACCGCCTCAAGAAGTAAAATTTTAACTATAAACTTGACTAACAGTACTCGCACGGCGTTGCCCGTGGCATAGCATCCAAGAAGAAAAAATAGCTTTAAAAGTAAGGCTGGTTTCCACCCGATATGACGTAGGCAGGTGGCACTATATCGAACAGACATAAAAATATGTTTAGAAATTTTCAAAAATAGTTTAAAAAAAACTATTTTTGCAGCACACATTTAGAACTATTTAGACTGTTACCGAGGCAAAAATATGATATAACCGTAGGCAAAACACAGGCGATCCTTTCGAGGTTGGATTTCCTTCTTTTCGGCATAATGAGATTTGAATCGCTATTTAAAGTCAGACGTAAACAAAGAACTGTATCGCTTATGAATACCACAGCTTTTTCTCTTTGCACATGCACAGTTTGAAGTTTTCGCGCATGCGTGGATAAGTTAAAAACTCACTTTTTTATTTTGATACGACTTTAATGTGCTAAAACTTTCCCCAATGAATGCTCTATAAAATGGTATAATTATCTCGAATATCCGTAAACTATTTCTCGAGTTTTTGTGGTTCCAACATATAGACGCTTTAAAGAGAATTTATTTTATGCATTATTGTATGTATATGCAATGTATAGATTATGCATATGGATCACATATGCGTTATCATATTGTATATTGCAATATATTACATATGCATATTGTTATGAGTATAAAATAATCATATGGAGCATATTGTTCCAACTATTTAACCAATGCGTTGGAACTAATCGTTGATATAATATCTTTTTTGTACGGATATTAAGTAGAAATGATCGAATATTGAACGAAAAAAAACAGGGAAAATTTCCTGTTCCTTTTCTTCATTGAGTTTTTAATTCAGGAGAAAATAATTTACTATAGTTTGATTGTTTGACAGAAATTATATTAAATGACAAGTAAATGCAATATCAAACATTCGTTTCTTCCTTAATGAAATCAGTTAAAATTTGTTGTGATAACAAATTTTAATTTTAATTTGAGGTATTAATTTAATTTATGTTAAGTAGGCATTGGGACTGCTAAATTATTTAACTTCCTAGGACAAATCTTTTTCGAGCATTTGAAATTATTTAAATATACCCTTAAAAGTTTAATATTGTTCCAGTGTGTCTTGCCTTTATAATAAAGTACTATTGCATCTGTTATAGTTTGGGCTGATTTCAATTGGTTGTAAGTTCTCGGATCGTGATCCGTAGGGTTTCAAGTTCAAGTCCCCATTCACCGAAGAAGCGTCATGTAATGGGGTTAGTTGCACGTTAAATCTGTCATGGACAAGCGTACTCATGCTGGTATGGTGCGGTGAAGGAGTTGCCAGTTCAGGTGTCGTCCTCATCATCTGAACGTGGTTCAAAATTACGAATTCCATCTCAAAATAGCCCTAGTGTTGCTTTACAGTGGGATTAACTAAATTAAACTAAACTAAATCTATCATAGTTTTTTTCTTTCTTACTTTTACATTGTTTTTTCTGGTTTAATAGAATTTCTAATAAACTCCAAAACGAAACGTTTTACAACGTTAAATTGAAAAGTATTGATACAAACTTCCAATGAAGAAATATTGATCCTAAACGGTTCTATAGTGATTTGTTTGAATTTCATTGTTGGTATTCAGCAATAAGTAATATGATTTCTCTGTCGCATACATTAGCGTATTATATAGATGATACTCCGAGGCATACTATCATAAACAGAAAAATAGATTTTTGGCATAGAGATACTCAAAATGTGAAGATTTATAAATAGCTGGTGGCAAAAATTTTGAGAGTTAAGTGGCTATTAAAATATTTTAATTTTGCATATTGCGTTCGAGCAAAACTTATTAAAAACTTTAAATATTTTTTGTCAGTAAAACAAGTTGTTTTCTTATTCTACATTTCAATTGCTGACTTAAATAATAATAAAATCAATGACAGTACAACACTCTAGAAAACAGTTCTAAAAAATTAATCATTTTTCCTAAGTCGTATTACTTTATCGTTATGTGGCAAATCTTCTGGAACCATTCAACATATTATACAGGAATGTGAATTATGGGAAAATACCCACTCAACATGGCAATTATGCTGAAGAAATATGGACATCAAATTGCTATTAAAATGCCCTCTCTTTAGGGCAAGTGCTTCCGAAATTATCAATAATCTTATACAGTTGGAATCCGTGGAGCACGATTGAAATGACTCTTTGCTTTGACATTAGTTTTCTTACGTCTATATTGTATATGGAAACTTTATTTTGTATATATGTTATTTACTTTTCGTTTACCAAAAGCCTACTTTATATATAGTTGTTTTAAACCATTTTTTACAGCATTTTTCTTAGTTAACGTTGTTTACAATTTTATTTTCCTCTAATAACTGTTGAAATGTTTGATAATTATTATAATTGGAGACAAGGTGTCAATTTTTCACAATTTAAATTCGTATCATTTTACGATCTGGTCTTTTAAATTAAGTTTTAAGAAAATTAAGTTACTTAACCTGCACTTCCGTGCTCGGTGGGGGCTGCTTCGAGGCGGCCTATCGCTATATCCGAATGGCTTCGTCCGGGGGTGGAGTTTACCTATGCCTATTTTAAACAGTTTACGCCATTTTTTATCATTCATTTACAGATTTGGTTACAAATTTGGTGTTTTCTTAGGTTTTTGACCTATCTCTAAAATAATTCTCATCTTGAAATCATGAGTAGATTATTGGATTTCCTAGGTTCTATAGCAATGATGCGTGGTTGAGTAACCTCTATTTAAATGATAGGACAGACCTTCTATGAGAATTGCTACTGAGCAGAAGCAACTCGGTCCTCGTTATCTGTAGAATAGCGGAAAATATAATGATATCATTCCTTTATTTTGCAGGACACAGTGGTTGGACTTCAGGCCCTCTCCGAATATGCTATTCGATCCCAAGCTCCATCCATTAATCTGGTGGCGAATATATCTTCCAATAATGACAGGAATTTCATGAAAGTCTTGAGTTTCCATGAAGGGAATGCTCACGTTTTACAAGACGTTAAAGTAAGTTTCAAAAGGAATAATACCAAAAAGAAAAAGCTGAGGATTTTACACACACACACACACACACACACACACACACACACACACACACACA
>JAOUZG010049283.1:1276829-1287194 GCA_026289955.1 Argiope argentata
ACACACACACACACACACACACACACACACACACACACACACACACAACTCCACTTCCATATTCAACATATTCATTTCCACTCAAGTTCAAGTACATTTTTTTAAACTTGTAGTGGATGACTCTCGATATTAATACAGTTTTTTCAAAATCTATTTATCGTTTTTAATGCATCAGTTTTTCGTTTTTATGATTATTAGAAAATGAGAAAGACAGTTGTTGTTTATTTGGCGATTTTTCACCTACAAAAAGTTACAACTTGATGAGAATGTCTACTATACACCACATTCGTTTTGACTGGAAAGCACATCAAAATTCTTCCAATCGCGCAAAACTTGTCTAAAAATTGCATTTCTGGATGGATACCAGAAATCATATTAAAGGACTTTTAAAGGTTGTGATAAAAAAATTGCTACGATTACATTTGGTGAGAAATCGCTCTAAATATTTTCATTTTGGCGATTATATTTTAATCTTAAGCCTAGTTGTAATTGTTATGACTTCCTTAAAAAATTTATATTCATATCTTCCAAAACAGTTATCTTCGAACAAATATTCTTTGTACTATGTTAAAACCCCCAAAATTATTTTTTTAATGATGCAAATATTATCTGTAGAATTTTCACTTAATTTTAATAATAATTTTATTCCAATTTTACACATAATTTGAAATAATCTTTTTAAATGCTTTGATGTCATCTATAAAATAATCAATTGCTTGTTTTTACCAGTCAGTAACTCAGTTAAAGGATTTTCACATTCGATTTTATTTCATAATCTATAATTTTTTTTATTCTGCAGTGAACTTATTCATTTATTTCAATGAACTAATTCATTTAATTCAATCAACTAATTTATTTAAATCAATCAACTAATTCATTTAATTTAATCAACCAATTCATTTAATTCAATCAATTAAATCATTTATTTTGATTAACTGATTCATTTAATTCATTCAACTAATTAATTTAATTACAGTCGGATTTCCGTCGAATTAATACCACGTGACATAAAATATTAATGTTCTCACATAAATAACTTGGAATTTGCGATAGCAGGTTTTTTTAAACAATCTTCTTTAATCAATGCTTCAATCCAACAGGTGAATAAAATAGGTGGAATGTTATTCATCAATACAGCCGGTCATGGAATTGGTTCTTTGGCAGTTAAACTGAGATATAATGTCCTCAACCCACCAGAGAAAATTTGCAGGGTGAGCTATTTGTCATGTCTTTGAAGACTCTAAGTAGAGTAATGAAATTTAAACTTAAAAATTAATCAAACGTACACACACCTAAAACATATTTTTTTACTGTAACTCTTTATCATCTGTCTATTAAATGGTTAAATGATCGTGATAAATCAATATTGTAGTATGATTTATCAATATAAATTTGGGATTTATTGTCATTTTTATATTGTTTATTCTAAACTTGTAACAGTTATTTCTATAATAAAATAATAATAGCTAAAGAACAAAACTATCACGTATAAATTAGCTTTGTTTTAGACAGCCATTGTGTATTAATAACAAACCAAATTTGAATTATAAATCATTAACTAGAATTATTTGGAGAAGCCGAATTCAAAGATACCTAAATTGTTTTGTAGGCACAGTTATTATTCGGTTTATTAGATAAATTTTCTAATATATTTTGAAATTATAATCGGCTAGCCACAGAAAAAACAATTTTAGAATTATTGTTTGAAATTTGAAATAACTATCTTAATTAATTAGGAATGATAGAAACTATGATATTTATTATCTTTTTGGCAACGAAGTACATTCAATGAGATTGAATAATATATAAAGGAAAAGTATAAACAATATTTATTTATTTTTTAATTATATTCTATAGCTTAGATTAAAAATATTTTTTTGATTTTCTGTTTTGAGCTAAAACAAATAAACTTGGTTGCTATCCGACACGTGAGCATTCAATAAACAATTAACCATGTGGAAGCATGGATTTTTCTTGGTTCAAAGCAATAAATTGTCAAAGATTTATAGCCATCAAATGAACAGTATGACAACGCATAAAATATGAATAAACAGTCATTTTTATATATTAGATATAATAATTAATCTATGCCTATGACCTTTGCAAAAATGCAAGCACTAAATTTTTTAAAATTATCGCAATTGGATGGACAAACAAAAATTCATTTTTATTTATTAGAAGGTTACGATTAAGTTTTCTCTCTGATTGTTAAGTTATTTATAAAGAACATTGCGTGGTTTTGTGATATTTACACCTTCCCTACCATATTTACATCTTTACATTTGATGATGTAATTACATTTTTTCTTTTAAAGCTTTCTCGATATAGAATGTACAATATCTACGTTGTATATTAGTAGGAGGTATAAAGGAAAAAAATCCGTTGTTCTATTTTTCCTTGTTGCGACGCAGTTTCTTCTTCGCTTAGCATTTATTTTTCCGTTTGTAGTTCGACATGTCCGTCAACGTTACAGAGCAGAAAGAAGAGAGGATTGCCGTTCGCCAGAACATCAATATGAATGCGGGACGCCACGACGTGTTGGATCGCTTCCCTCCAGATCTCATTCGAGGGGTTGCCGGTGCTCTGGGTAAGTGCATCATCTTCGCAGGCCGGACTGTCCGGGACAATAAAGATGCCTTTGAGCAGACATCTTATTCTCAACTAGGGCTCAAAGTTGATCGAATTTAATAATACTATGAATTATCTGTATTGAGATCTATGAATATTGAAATTCTATGAAATCTACGCAGTACATTCAAGCTGTGTCGATTTCATGACAAAAATTGATGAATATTAAAGTTCTTTAAAATCTACGCAGTGCATTCACTTTTGCCATGAAATCTACGCAGCTTGAATATACTGCATAGATTTGATAGAATTTTAATACCCATTAATTTTTGCCACGTAATCTGTGCAGCTTGAATGTATAGGATAGATTTCGTAGCACTTTAATATTCATCCATTTTTTTTCATGAAATCTAAGCAGCTTGAATGTACTGCATAGATTTCATAGCACTTTAATATTCATTTATTTTTTTCATGAAATATACGTAGCTTGAATGTACTGCGTAGATTTCCAATTATTTTAATACCCATTCATTTTTGCCACGTAATCTGTGCAGCTTGAATGTGTTGGGTAGATTTCACATTATTTCAAGACCCATCCAATTTTGCCACGTAATCTGTGCAGCTTGAATGTATAGAATAGATTTCAAAGCACTTTATTATTCATCCATTTTTGTCATGAAATCTACGCAGCTTGAATGTATTGCGTAGATTTCAATGTATTTCAAGACCCATCCACTTTTGTCATGAAATCTACGCAGCGTGAATGTATTGCATAGATTTCAAAGCATTTTAAGATCCATTCATTTTTGCACGTAATCTGTGCAACTTATATATGCTGCATAGATTTCAAAGCATTTTAAGACCCATTCATTTTTTCCATGAAATCTACACAGTACATTCAAGCTCCGTAGATTTGGTGGCAAAAATGAATGAATAATAAAGTGCTTTGAAATCTACGCAGTACACTCAAGCTGAGTGGATTTCGTGACACAAACGCATGAATTCTAAAATGCTTTAAAATCTACGCACTGCACTCATTTTTGCCATGAAATCTACGCAGCTTAAATGTACTTCGTAGATTTCAAAGTATTTTAACCCACTCATTTTTGTCACGTAATCTATGTAGCTTGAATGTATAGCATAGATTTCTTAGCACTTTAATATTCATCTATTTTTGTTATGAAACCTACGCAGCTTGAATGTACTGCATAGGTTTCAAAGCCTTTTAATACCCATTCATTTTTGCCACGTAATCTGTGCCGCTTGAATGTATAGCATAGGTTTCATAGCATTTTAATATTCATCCATTTTAGCCACGGAATCTACGCAGCTTGAATGTTCTGAGTAGATTTCAAAGCATTTTAATACCCATTCATTTTTGCCAGGAAATCTACGTAGTACATTCAAACTGCATAGATTTCGTGGCAAAAATGAGTGCACTGCGTAGATTTTAAAGCATTTTATAATTCATGCGTTTTGTGCCACGAAATTCACGCAGCTTGAGTGCACTGCGTAGATTTCATAGCACTTTAATATTCATCCATTTTTGCCATGGAATCTACACAGTACATTCAAGTTGTGTAGATTTCATGGCAAAACTGAATACACTGCGTAGATTTCCAAGCATTTTAATACCCATTTATTTTCACCATGAAATCTACACAGTACATTCAAGCTGCGGAGATTTCGTGGCTAAAATGGATGAATATTAAAGTGCTTTGAAATCTACGCAGTGTATTCACTTTTGCCATGAAATCTACGCAGCTAGAATGTACTGTTTAAATTTCATGGCAAAAAGGAATGAATGTTAAAAACTACAATTTTTTAAAATTATATTCAAGCTGTGAAAATATCGTGGTAAACATAGATGCATATTAAAATGCTACGAAATCTATGCCGTATACGAAAAGTGTAAGTTTACAAATATACTATACTGTATGATACTCTAATTTTGGTGTAAATATATAAATATAAATGCTTACTTAAAGAATATCGATATTTATTCGACAGAAGCTGAAGATGATGCTCCCGTTTTGGAAATCGATCCAAGAAGTAGAGTCCAGCGGACATCGTTGGTGGGCGACGGATTAAAATTGAAAGGTAAGATCACATAATCATATACGGGGTTAAAACATCTGTGTTATTTGAACAGTTTTCGCATGTTCACTTTGTTGCTGAAAACTTGTTGCATTGAAACATTTTTCTTAGTTAATTTTCACATATATTTCTATCCAACATTGTTAACAACATTTTCAACAACCAGTTTCTGGCTAAGTTTTATTTAAAATTATCCTGTGTTGTGTTGTGACTAATGGCACTTGCCGCGGACAAGCTTCCGCTGATACGATCAGCAGATTTTATGCCTAAGAAATGCGTCTCTTTGTCTTACAAGTAGCTCCATCTAGGGCCAAGAGTACGACTTAGCTACACACACGTCACAACCCTTTTTAGGGAGCGGACTACATTCATGCAAATTCATTCATATATCTCAGATCGAAATTTAGATCTGGAACAGAGAACGATCACCTTTGACCCAGTACCCCCAGTGATAGTACTCTAGACTTTACTTTACGACTTGGAGGACTTTACGACAACGAACAGATTTAACGAGCGCCAATCTCCATACACTAGGGGAATCTTTTGGCGGGCGAGTTTTGAACTCGTTACCTAAGTAGTACGAGTCCAACGCTCTACCAACCGGGCCATCCCGGTCCAAAATTATCCTATTATGCATAATCTGAGATTCATGGTTTTCTTTATTCTGCTTTTTAGAATTTCAAACTATGATATATACTTAAATGAGCCTTGGATATATTTTGGTATATGAACGTCTTTAGTGATGTACAGATGACATAATTGTTCATATCATCTAAACATCTAATTGCACGTTGTCCATTATAGCATCATTTTCTTATTCTTTATCCAAAATTTACTCTTGATTTCTATGTTATAATGATGTGGTGACGTTTAACAGAAAGATAGCTCGGTTAAATGTTGACAATGGAATAAATTAGAGAATGGTAATCATAATCTTTCATGTTACAGGATGTGTTTCATGATATACGTAAAGATTTATACCTCATTACGTATAAAATCATAAAATGTTTTTGATGAAATAAACAGAGAAAACTCTTACGCTTTCACAAAGATTAATTTATCTTCCAATTTTAATTTAAATCCTCGGTAACATGCACCTTTTGTATATTCTTTTGTATATTCTTAATTTGTATATTCTTAAAATTCTGAATTTTTATCATTGGTTTGAGGTCTGGTGGGCAGGGCCAGATATCGTAAGGGGGGGAGGTTGCGGTTGATGCTATGCTCCCGCAACTGAGGGTCCCCCACTGTGGTTAAGAAAATAGTGTTCTGAGCAAAAATATCGTTTCCACGTGTTGAAAGTATACAAGTTTCTTTCCACGTGGCTGTTTGAACGTTGATTGACGTTGTTATGAGGCAATGGTCGCAGTGATACCTACAAAAAAAGGGGGGACCTGAATTTAGGAATAAAGAAATCCTCTTCAGACAGAGCGGCGCAAATTCCGGTTTCAAGCGGAGGCCAGAAGTCGGAGTTCAAATGGACTTATAAATCATCAGCTATTTACTTTTTTCTGCACAAATGTAATATTTTTATAGGTTCCTCTCTCCATATATTTATTTATGCTAAGTTTCAAAAACAAGAAAGTGGGACGAAGATAAATTAAATGATCAATTCCTAGCAATGCTCTTCGCATTACTGCTCCTAAATTGTGACTTTTACGAAGTTTTTGATGTATTAGCAGAAACAAAATCAAGCATTAAATAAAAAGCAATATTAGCAGAAACGAAATCACGCATTAATAATATGTGTTCGTGTTTGTACTTTTTTTCACTTCACAAAATTTTAGGGCTTTTTACACCCGGTCACCCTTTATAGTGAAGGCCGGATCTGGTGGTTGTGGTAATCTGCTGGTTACTTATCTCCCTTAGAATGCCAGTAATCGATCAACTGTATGTTAAGCCTAGTTCCAACGACTTGCGAATCTTCAGACGGAATACGCGTCCCCCCGTTTTACCTCTCTTGATGTTTCTTGGGGTCCTTTGATGCCCTTATACTTTACCAACAATTTGCAGGCAAACTTCGGACGCGTCCACAGACATCAAAGCACCCCAAAAAACCGCAAGAGAGGTAAAACGGGGGAATGCGTGACTCGTCTGAAGATTCGGAGGATCATTGGAACGCCGATTTAAAAAGAGATGCATACTGTAGCGTTAGCCTTATAAGCCATATAATATCCTTCGAGCTGAAGGGTCCCTTTTGCTTGATCGGTATGTTACTCAGCTATAGGCCCAAACGTCGCAGATTAGTACCGATACCTTCAATCACTACATTGGTGACCTTGAAAATGCAACCGTCCGCTACAGTTGTGGCGCCATCTACCCGCAGCAAAATCGTTAGACTCACTTGACGAAAGCTAAAAGCAAAAACAAACAAAAAATCGTCAGACCCATTTGACGAGCAAGCAGCAACTCGCCACAACAGCCGACTCACTGGTAGGGGAGTACTGTAGCGTTAGTCTTATAAGCCAGATAATATCCTTCGAGCTGAAGGGTCCTTTTTGCTTCATCGGTATGTTACTTGGCTACAGGCCCAAACGTCGCAGGTTCGTACCGCGACCTTCAATCGCTACAATATTAATGCAGTCTAAAATACTTTACAAGGTCATTGTGCCTCTGTGTCAAGTATTATGATTTTTCTGTATTGTACTGAAAGTGAAACGTTCTATATTCTTCAAAATGGTTTTTTCAGCACTTTCAGATTTTCCTGTATTTATTCAAGAATACCTGCTCTGTTATTTCATTTTCTAGAACATTCTTTATTGAATGTTTGACTGGTTTCTGAAGATTTTAAAGATGCTTTGGGGCGTTGTCTCACACATTTGATGCTTCACAGAGTACTTAGATTTGTCAGAAATAAGCAATGTAATCGATATTTTAAAGACTGAAACTGCTGCAGTGTGAAGAAAATTTTTGAAATTTTTTAACATCAAGTCTAAAATTTAATATCAGTTGTTAGATTTATTGAATTCTAAATGCATTAAAACAAACAGAAGAATTTTATTCGATCTTCTTCAATAGCAAAACAATTTTAGCATTGTTCAAAAAATATGTTTCAATCTTTAGAGAAAAAAAGCATGTTTTGCAGATACATAGCAAAATGAAATTATACATAGGGAAAGTGGTTTCTTCTACAAAAAATTAAGGGAAAATAATTAAATCAATAAATTTAAACAAAATAATTAAAATCCCAAAGAAAGGGCGAGGCAAAAAAAGTCGATGCTTTTGGAATGGTGCCAATTTTTGATTCTCCCTTTCCGAAGAATGAGTTTTCAACTCCGATAAGAGCATGTGATGCTCATCGTTTACTTTATAGTATGTAAACCATTATGTAATTTTTAAGGAATTTACTACTTTTTTAACTATTTAATGTTTTTTTCGTGCAAATATATTTTTGTTAGTATTGATGCCATGGTATGTTGACAAATATTATATTTTCAGATTCAAACTGCAATTACGGGAAAGAACGATTTTTTAAACCTATAACTACTTAAAATTTTTCCAGTTATCGGTAAGAAACTAATGGAATTTGTTTTAAAAATAAGAACTTTTTTGTCCCTATGTGCTCAAAAAATTAATAATAAAAATAGCTACAATAGAATACAAGGATACCAAGCTGAGGAAAATCTATAAGTGAAAACTGATTGAAAATATGTTAAATATACGAATTCTACAAATGATATATATCCCAATAATTTTCTATAGCATGTATTGATTTTTTACAGAGGCTAAGAGATCTAGGAGGCAAGCTGGAATGGACAACAGCAAACTCATCATGAAAGTATCGATATGTGCCAGGTACCTTATGGCTGTCTTTAAAGTCAAATTTTTATGACTCTGATGCGTTAATTCTTGGGAAATTTAAGTAATAGCTATAAAAGCAATTATTCTTAATTGTTCTTATTATTTGATCATGGTAATTTATTGCATCACAACCGTGAATCTTAATTTTAAAGAATTTTAAGTCTTAAAAAAACATTTTACAAATTTTTGTTTAATAAGAACGACTCACTTGAATTTGTTCCATGTTGTCATTATAGTACAGATATGAAAACTGCTGTAGGACTGTTTCCCCCAAAACCGCTTCAAAGCAAAGTTGTAAACCTTTAACAGCTGCAAAACAAAATTGTAACCCTAGAGGCTCTACATAATAGGTTTATTTTACTCTAGAAACTGTGCAAAACAAATTTGTTTCTTATTTGTCCAAAACATGATTTCTACCCCAGAACGGCTACTAAACGAGGTTATAACTCTTTAAAAGCTGCAAATCAAAATTGTAGCCCTAGAGCCTCTACAAAACAGGCTTAATATTTTAGAAGCTGTACAAAAATGTTTACAACCCAGAACTGCTACAAAACTAGGTTGTTATCCTTTAACTGCTGCATGACAAGATTGTAACCGTACAGCTTCTAAAGTAGCAAAACATGTTTGTTACTTTAGAAGCTGTACGAAAAAAATTTGTTTGTTTTTTGTTCAAAACACGATTGCTACCCTAGAACCGCTACATAATAAGTTGTTACCTTTAATATTTAAAAAACAAGATTGTAACCTTAGCGCCTCTTCAAAACAGGTTTGTTACTCTAGAAGCAGTAAAAAGAAAATATGTTTGTTGTTTGTTCTAAACATGATTAGAACCTCAACACCATTTCAAAACAAGATTTTTTACCTTAGAATCACGACAAATCAAGTTTACTTCGGTTGAGTTTTGAATTCATGTTTTGAAATGTGCAACATTCCATGTAAATATTTTTAGAACATTTTCTGAATGGCGTCGGATATTTCAGTAGTCGTGAAACCTTCCAGGATTCAGTTTAGGAAAGGTCAGAACAGACGAGTGTATTTTTATGTCATTACTTGTTTTTTTAAATTACTTTATGAAAGAGATAACTTTGATGTGGCAAAGCCAGATTACCGTGTTCATTTTCAGGACAAGTTGTTTATTGCTAAAATTCTGTATTTGTTCATTATCCCAGTGATATATGCTACTAGACGTTTCCCATAGGTAATGTAAGAAGATTTTATAAATATTATTGTGTTTTAAATTCTTGTTTCTTCTTTTGAAATCTTATGGAAATGAGTTTGATTATCAAGAATAATAAATTATTAAATAAGCATTTAAGTAAATATATTTGTATCGTTACGGCTTTTTTGAATTTAAATGATTAATGGTTCTGCTTTTTTAATTTTTCGTTGAAATATAGAATTGTAAGTGTGGTTAAAATGTAATTCATACATATTTCTAAAACTCTTTTATTTTCACGAAAATATTTTAATATTTTTTTATCATGTGAGAACATGTTGTTGTACGATTAATTGAATCTCGAAATCGAGTAGACAAGAAACAAAGCATAAATGGCATTATTCGTCAACTTTTTTAGTCGCATATATTTATTTTTATCTGCTTTTACAGTTTTGCTTTATTATTATGTATGCTTCTTTGAAAGCAGATGCGTTAAAAAAAATGAACCTGCTTCTACCTTATTATTACGTAAGCCTCTTTTACAGAAGATGCGTTTTTAATAGGTTGACGTATATATACGGCATTATAACTGTAATTTCATCTCATAATCAAACGAGCTTAGAAACTTTGTTTACCAGCTAGAAAAGTTGAGAATGAAAGCTTAAATTAATTATCATTATATATAGACAACCTATTAAAAACGCATCTTCTGTAAAAGAGGCTTACGTCATAATAAGGTAGAA
>JAOUZG010049283.1:1306397-1322295 GCA_026289955.1 Argiope argentata
TCTCTCTCTCTCTCTCTCTCTCTCTCTCTCTCTCTCTCTCTCTCTCTATATATATATATATATATATATATATATATATATATAACATAAGTTTTTACTATTAAAAATCTTGATTAATTAAAATAAATGTCCCCTATTAAAAATATCCGAGATAAAATATTTAAAGCTCTTCGATGTTGCTGTGATTCTTTGAAAAACGTTTATTTGAATTTATTTGATTAAACAATGTTTTATGAAAATATTAGCATCCTTTGAATTTCCCCGAATTTTTCATATATATTATTGCCAAACAGCTGTTAACAATTTGTTCACGGAATATTCAATATATAGCTGATTTACTCTGTGATTTTTGTGAGATTTTAAGTTCTTGTTATTTTTAAAAAATATAAATCCATAAAAAATGGTTTATCTATAACCAAAAGAGTTTTTAATTCTTTTTGGAAAAGATATTGTGTTCTTGTTATTTAAAAAATTATGGTTCCATAAAAAAATTGCTTTACTTTAAACCAAAAGCATTTTAATACTTTTCAGAAAAGAATTCATGTTCTTGTTATTTAAAAATTTAGGAATCCATAAAAAATGCCTTAATTTTAACAAAAAATTGTTCTTTATACCTTTCAGAAAAGCCGCCACCATGATGAAAGTTGTTGGAATCATTGCCGTAAGTATTATTTTAATGATTTTCCCATAGACTAGTTTTATTTTTAAAAAGTGAGAAAGTATTAGAGAAACAATATTATGTTAGTTCAAAAGCGCTTCAGACTATTAAATTCCATTACGAATTTTTTTGTTTTACAGCGACATTTAAGAAAATATCGCATTTGACTGAACATTTTATGCATATTCGAATGTTTTATACATTATACTCACGAATTTCCTTCCCAAAAGGAAATGAACCACTACGCGCAATACTTTTAGATGAATTTGCAAGAGACTCCATACAAATTGTTTAAATGGGGAGTAATTTGATGCAATTCATAAAACAGTATAATAAAGTAATATCTTTATTGGTTTTGAATCATTTTTGATGGGTCATTTGATTTTTAAAATGTAGAAATAGTATATACATCCGAAAAGCGAATCGAATACTTAATAAATTGGAATTAATCCCTCTCGTATAGCTAAAACATTCGACATTAAACTGAATGATAATACTTAAGAGCAGATTAAGGTTCAGTTGAGGACATCACTGGCTAAGCTGGGACTCCTCTTATAGGTAATATGAATCTACATTGGAGTTGAGGTAACTCGATATTTAGAAATGAAACGAGAACTAATTACTTTACTGGAAACAATGATCGACTGAGGGAAAAAAATGTTCTCCAATTTTATAGAACGCGACTGTTCATTTTTGAAAATAATTTTATTTTAGATATTTCCATAAAATATTTTTTCCAATTGAAAAGCAATATTCAGATATAGATCTACAAAAAACATTGGTATTTAATCCACAAAATAAGAAAGGACATAAAGACTTATGTTTAAAACTAATTAAATCTATATAATTATGAAATGAATCAAAAGAGATGATTCCAAAATCCGATTTATATACACCGAATGATTTATACTTATAGGAAAGCCCATTGATATAGAGATATATAAAATACGATTGATTTGATAATGGAAAAAATAACAAATGAAAACAGAAGTTTTGAAAAAAAATTGAATGATATGCATTGAAATTTTAAATTATAATATTTATTCATTAGAAAATTGCAATTTTTGGAGTGTATAGGAGCCAAACGATATAAAACAAAGATAACTCAGCATTTATGGAATATGTATTATAGTGCTGTTCGTATTTGTTTTAAATATTTTAAAAACATCTAAAATGATAAATTTTTACTGATGAAAAAATAAGATAAAGAACCATTTTCGATTCCATCCAAGCAGAAAAAACAACAAAAACATTGCCGCTTTAACCCAAAATGTTTTGATTTTTATTTCAGTCAATTATTCACTTAATGATCAGCTTGCTTCCAAATTATACGATATTTTACAAATAAATAGCTCATTTAATATTGAAAGAAATATGAATATACAGTTTGCTTTTTCAATTCCAAATATTAGTTCACAATCTCCCCACATATAAAGTTCAAATTTTCAATCGCTCATAAAATACCTTTTATTCATCCACTCAAGTTCAAATACATTTTTTTAAAATTTGTAGTGGATGACACTTGATGTTAAAACAGTTTTTTCAAATATTAATTCCTTAAAAATAAAATTAAGGAAGTTTATAATATTTTATATGTGAAAAATTCTGTTTTGAACCAACAGGTGGTGCCACGAAAAATCTGCTCAATTTTTTTTCAATTCTTACTATTATTTCACATTCCCTTCCCCTCTCTTTATTTATATTTATAAAAATCTTGTATTTAGTAAAAAGTAACAAAAATATAAATTTTCTTTGTTGACCTAAGTAGAAGTTGACTTAATTTTTTTAATGTTACTTATTATATGTGAATACACTTTCAACTTAAAGTTTCAAATTTTCTTTGCAGTTGTGCCTTTTTGCCGTCGCCTTTGCTGACGATGAAGAAAAGGGTAGGTGGTAAATTTTTAATAATTTCATAAATGGACTTGGTTTTTTTTAAAAAACAAACAATAAGTAATAAATCAAAAAATTCAAAATTATTAGAGCAGAGTTGCTTAATTTTTGCACTAAAGACAAAATTTACTTTATTATCATGTGAGAACGTGTTGTTATTTTCGTTAAGGGTTTTTGAATAATTGAAGTCAACAAGTAATTGAAGCTCGAAATCGCGTAGGCAATGAATAAAGCATACATGGTAATGGCCATCAAGATCTTTTAATCGATTTTTGCCCTTCTACCTTTTGTCTATGTAAATATAACCCCCACAATATCGAAACATTATTCAGAAATCAAATCTAGATCACTGGTCTTAAACTATTTTAGCAACTATATGACCTATTATTGATTTAGGTTATGTGCAATATCACAATCGTTACTCTTTTCTCAATAAATGTCTAACAATATTATTAAGAAAATCTCCACGATTTTTCGTCTTGTGCACAGATAATCACCCCGTCATCAGTTGTATCGACAGGATTTGCTTTGGCCTACTGCTGATTTTAGCATTGTCCACCCTTACACTAACTGATTTGTCAAGCTGACATTCTCTTCTAGCTAACTGGCCACAAAGTGATCAATAGCTATTCTTCTTCCTCCTCTTCCAATGAAACTAAGAAGAGGCCATCCCTGAAAGAAAATCTCCGCGAAATTCAAAATATTTCTCAAAAATCTCGTTTCCCAATAATATAAATTCGAGCACTTTCAAACTTTAAAACAGTTGAATCTCTACGATACTGCAAGGTATGCAAGACATCTAACAACATCGCAGATGTATTGAATAATATTTTTAATCCAGAGATTTAATTTTAGATTAATCAATCCCAGATGATCAGTTTTAACTTTGTTTTAGCTGTCCTCTATCGCCCTCTACTTTCTATACTGTCCTCTATTTCATCAAGCCGTTTCAGTTTGAAGTTCGAAAAAATTTACTAACCTTTAAGGAGAATGAATAAATTATAAAATACTTCCTAAAATCTCTACCTTAACGTTTCTTTAAGCATGTGAAATACTCACAATCGCCATGATGAAGCATTCTTCTCATTTTCCGTTTTTCATAGATTTATATTTCATGTTTTTCATAGATTTTTTATAGATGATTTTTCTTTTCGTGTCCAGTGCCCACCGCATGCGAGGAGGACAGAGCTCGTCGTCTGAACGCCACCCTGACCGAGAGCATCCTCCACCTGATCCCCGAGTGCGACGAGAACGGAGACTACGCCGCCCTCCAGTGCTTCACCGCCAACGACTGGTGCGTCTGCTACAGAAGGAACGGCGAGAACATCAACACCCCCTCCAAGAACATCAAGGCCTGCGACTGCGTCAGACAGGCCGACGACGCCAAGACCGCCGGTGAGTACTCTGACCTTCATTCCCAATTCGCCAGAGCAGCAAGTGTCAAGACCGATTTCTGCCACGAATTGTCCACATTCAACATATTATGAATATCTATGGCTTGGCCGTAGAATTTGAGTTTGCCAGCTTGAAAATTAACAGTTGATGTTTAACCGATTGATTGATGCCGTCTGAGAGATTTTGCTGAGTATATTATGTGCGCTCTAAGTGAATTCAGATTATTAGATATATTGTATCCTTCCCTCATTGGTTACAGGAAAAAGATATGTCGTAGACTTCTTATGTAATATTGACCACTATACCACGACTAAACGAAACGATAGATTAGAAGTAAACTTCTTGTGTAAACTGGCACTCTAACGCTTTTGATCAAAGAAGTGTTGTTAAATTTGAGGTAGACTTCTTCAGTAAAACTGACCACCCTATCACAACTGAGCAAAGCAGTGCCATTAAATTTGTGGTGAATTTCTTCAGTAAAGCTAACCACTCAAATACTACTTCGTATTGCAGAATCGTTATACCTGTAGTAGACTTCTGGCGTGAAGTTGACCACTCTATCACTATTGAGCAAAGTTGTATCGTTAAATTTGTAGTAGATTTCTTGTGTCTAACTGAAAACTCTGTCACTACTAAGCACAGTAGTACAGATAGATTTGTGGTAGACATCTGACTTAAAGCTGACCATCCTATAAATACTGAGTAAAGCAGTATCGTTAGATTTGTAGTAGACTTCTTATGTAAAACTGACCACCGTGTCATCATTGAGCAAAGCAGTATCGTAGATTTGTGGTAGACATCTGGCGTAAAGCTGATCACCCTATCACTACTGAACAAAGCAGTATCGATATATTTGTAGCAGACTGAAAGTTTAGATAACTTTTGTTTTAATTCCTGGTGATGGTAGTTTTGATTTAAAATGTTGATCTACAATAGCTATTTAGTTTTAAATGCGGACGTATAACTTTTCTGTTTTAGAAAGGTTGTTTTGGATCCACCAAGGATGAAGCCTTTTCAATAGTTTTCACATAATTTTAATAAAAACTATATTTCACCTAAAATTATTAATAAACAATTATACATATCTAACATATTTCCTGCTATTTCATTGAAGAAATTCAGCAATTTTTCTGAAAATTAAATTAAATAAAATTAAATATATGTATAGAATTTTAGAATTAAAAAAATATATATAACAAATTATTCAGTTTATTATTGAATTTCTTTTTCTTTATCAACAAATAAATTATCCAAAATTAAAGTGCAATGAATTCATTTGCAGTAATTTCTATATTAGTTAATTAACTCTGTTGGAACTTTTTCTAACTAAACTCTTCGACTAAATTAGTTTTTAGCTTATTCTTTTAAATGGTTATTCCCTCTCTCACGTTGAAAGTACAAGTATTGAGAATCAAACGCACTTGCCCGATTGGCATAATGTGAGGGACAGCACTAGTGGAAAGATACCCAAGAACCTAAAATATCTTTCCCTTTCTCATCGGATCCACTTTCGGTGGATTCCGTTTCATGCCGACGTTGCTGGAAATGAAATTGCTGACAGTTTGGCTAAATCTGGTGCTGGCGAGACCAATAAGCCTGCCGCGTCTCTTACATCGTCTTTTTCTAAATACAAGGCTTCGAATAAGGCCATTTGGATGGTATCACCGGTGCACCCATGATATCAGAGTAATCGTCCTGGTGGCTCCCTGGTTCGGGGCAGTAGCAGACGAGATCAAACTGTTCTTATCCTTTTCCTTAGTGGCCATCTATTATCAATGACTTTTGTCGGAGGTGCTACAGTTCGAACATTGCACTGAATGTTCTTCTGCACGGGTCTATCCTGGCCCACATTTTATCTTGTCTGGGGCTTACCAGGCAGTACCTGTTTCATGAACCCCTTTTGGTACTGGACTTTCTCTGGATGAATGAGATCATAGACCTGATCTATCTCTTCTAGTCACGTGGATGAGAAACAACAACAACAACAGAATCAAACAACAGAAAAATACCGGATATCCAAAAAGTTCCCTTACTCCAAATTTAAAAAATCATTTTCCTTGATTTTTTTTCAAGTATATTAAATTTTGCCATACGAGTAATGAAACCATGGACATGCTTGAAGCTTTTTTCGGCTTATCTCAAAAAATCGTTGGTCACCTCGATCCCCTGATCTGACCATCCCGGACTTTTTTCTGTGGGGACATTTAAAGGACAAAATTTATGAAGGTGATCCTCAAACAATAGATGGTTTGAAAATCGCAATTACCCAAAGGTTACAAGAAATCACTCCTAGCATGTTAAAACGCGTTTCGAAAAACATGCGCAAACGAGTTCAGCTTTGTCTCCAAGAAAGGGGTGGACATTTTGAACATTTATTATAAATGTAAGTTCAGTATTTTTCCTTAGTTATGTTAAAAGTGTTTTTTATCATTGGCATAAAAATAATTATTTTTAAAACTTTTGTTTTTGTAAAATAAATTCACAAATCATCAGTACGGGAACTTTTTGGACACCCTGTATTTCTTTTGTTTCTTACATCTTGTGAACCTGCAATAACTTTTTTCTCTACTTCGTTTCTTTGTTCGTAAATATTCAACTCATCGATGTGGAAAAAAGCTAAGCATCTTTTACAAACCAAGTTCTACATGAAACCTTTTCTTCCTCTTTACAGGTGACACCTACGTGCCCAAGTGCGACAAGAACGGCTACTACAACGCCAAGCAGTGTGAGCGTGACGAGTGCTGGTGCGTCGACAAGAACGGCAAAGTCCTCACCGATCCCCAGGTCGGCGATGTCTCTTGCTAGATCGCTCGCTTTTGATTAATAGTGGAATCGAATAAAGATATTTAGTAAAAATTGTATTGAATGTGTGTATTTGAATGTCTTTTCTTTGGAATCATGATGAAAATCAAAACTTTTGAAGGTGATTGTAAGACGTGGGGTGTCTTTCATGTGAGCGGTAGAGATAGTGATCACATCCAGTTTTTGTTCCAAAATTTTATCAACATGTAGAAACTGGACACAGCACACACAGAAAAGAAAAACACGAAAAGCACACAAAACTATTCCATCGTCTATCTATTTGGTCAGTCTTAGACCCAGACTGATCTCAATTTGCTCTTAAGCGAAAAACCGACTATTCCGACTTTGATTCCAACTGACATCCTCCTTCTTCGTTTGTCGGTGTGCTTGTGGAATGCTAGTATTTTCCCCCGCTGAATAGTCTCTTAAAATTCCTCCTTTGTTCTACAATCTATCTGTCATCGGATATCTAGTTAATTTCTCTCTAAACTTAACCCTTTTCCCACTGCGTTCCTGCATATCTCCACAAAAGGGTTGGTAAGGGATTTTAGCAGGGTTGTCAAAGTTGGGGGCCTTACAGTAATAAACAATTTTATCACGAAATAAAGAAAAGAATCATTGTATATAAGCTAGATAATTATAATAAAACTCAATGTGTGTGTGTATGTATATGTTGGAGCTCTACAGGCCAAACTGTTTCGCCTACAGCTACCAAATTTGGTACATGTATACGTTGGGGATCGGGAATCAGAGCCCGTTTTTGAATTTTTAATTAGAATTTTGATTATTAACTAAACTAACTTTCCCACCAAAAAGTCTTTTCATTTTCCCACCGCCAATGAGAAAAACTTCAGTTTTCCCCCCACGCTAACAAGGTTAGGCTTAACATGTTTTCAACCAGTTATTTCAAACGATTCTTGTTTATTTTCTTGTTGTTTGATGCATTTAAAATTAAACATTGTTAATGAATCGGTCTGCTCGTGAGGAATCAGAATATTTTGTTGAAAAATTCTTGAGATATTGTATAAATTAAGAAAGATATTCTTTAGGACTTATAAGGTTTAAATGTTTCGTACTCATGTTGGATAAAATGCTTTGTTTCATTAAAAAACGCAAAATTAATTGCAATTTAATTATTTACATTTTAAAACATAAATTCTACGGGAGTTAACAGAAAATTAGAGAGATACATATTGCATTACGACTTATGGCCTTTAAAATATTTTGAATGCTTTATATTACTATCAAAATTTGAAGCTCTGAAATATATTGATGAAGAAGGCGTTAAAATAGGAGTTACATAAAACATTTAATTATTAAAATTTTAACGAATTAAGATTGGTGAATCGGCTGGTCGCCAAAGGCCACTAGTCTAGTAATAAAATAGACTTACTAGTTCGAAGAAACTTCCAACTGTAGAGAACTTATGATATGAATGACATTTTGGAATATTCTAGGCTAATTACCAGGATTTTGAAGGAAATTGTAAAATTACCGAAAAATAAACTACCGACAAGGATAATTTTTAATTAAAATGCCATTTCTTGTATTATACTTCTAGGGCTCATATTTAGATCACAGATTATCAGTTTAAAATCAATCAAATTAACATATCCAGACCTTTTTGAAAATTTTGTTTATGTGATTACAGCATTGGTGGATTTTACATGGGTGGTACTCGTTAAGATGTAAACGAAGACATTTAGAAAAGATGTGGGAGTTTTTAATTGTAAAGAGTCTACATTTCGCCATATTATGCCATTTCAGTATATAGAAATTAACCAATAAACCTAATGTATTGTATAATATATGAAAAGTATTATCCTTAGTAAATAAATGCACGGAATTGTTAGTTGAATTTGTTGAATTTGAATTTGTTAGTCCAATTTTATAGCAGCATCTTTCACTTTATTTTTCTACATAACATAAGGGTATCAACAAAAGTTCAATGCTCCAATTAACAAATTAGTTAAAAGTTTGTTATATTTGCAACAATTACGCACAAAGCTAAGCTGGAAATAAGAAATTGCCAATAAGCAATTGAATCCTTATTGGCAATTTTTTTAAACAAAAACTTTCATATTTTGGTATGAAATAATACAGAATTTTACAACTTATACTTAATGTGCAATAAATTTCCTCTTGCCAATTGTTCCTGCAAATTTTTTGCAGTCTAAAATAAATCATATCACTGGCTCTTTGACCCACCAGAAGGCACACAGATAATAATACTGAATGACCGGACCGCCGCAACAGAAACACTGGCAGGAACTGTAGTTGAGTCCTAAGGGTCATCACCGGCCACGGTAGAACTCTTCCCGTAAGAAATATGTTCCATCATCGATGGGAGGAGCCAGATCCCCACCTCTTTGTGTACCCTTCAGGGTGGCGAGGGCCAACCACCATGCTGGAAGCTTATCATACTCTTTTCGATGAGCCTCCATGGGCGATTGTAATCTAGAATAATAAAGATAAAAAAAGAAATAATAATTAATAATAAAATAACAATAAAGAAATAAATGTACATTAATTTGATAAGAAAACCATACAATTTTTAAAAAAAGAAGAAAAAGTTGATTTATAAATGATATACTTGCTTTAAAAAGTATTGATTGAGTTTCCTGTTACAAATAAACGCGAAATCATCTCGAAAGCATAGAAAAATAAAAGGAGCTATATTTCCAAGATAAAATAGTAAATGTATTCTTATGTAAAAATTATTTTTCCTTTGATTTAATTTTCATTTTTTATTTTGATTTATTGAATTTTAATCATTTTTCATTTTGATTTAAAATCTCAGAATTCTTCCTCGTTACTTAACATTTTTATTATTTACCTTAACTGACATATTTTACTGTTTAGAACATCGATTCAAACTTATTATAAATAGTTATTGTATTAGTAATTCCCATTCTGCTGTTCAGGTCATCAAAAATTTTAAAATCAAAAGAATAATTTAATATTAATACCTGTTTTCTTTCTCAGAATAGATTGTTTAAAAATCGCAACGATATAACAATCCTGAAACTCTTTGAAACCAAGGAATTTAAAAATCTTTAAATGCATTTCAAATATTTTTGAGAAAAAGGTATAATATTAAAAAATTTCCAAATTACCTCATTTTTTTAAAAAAAATATTTTTGGCATGTAAGATGTTTTTAAAGCATGTTTATTCATTTCTGACTTACCTACAGATATCCCACATTCATAAAAAAACAACTGTCGAAATTTGACCGATGACTTGACTGGAACTTCAATTCTTTAAAACTATTGAGCAGTGAAATAGGATAATAGAACGAATAATGTAAATATAGCAAAAAAAAAATCATCCTTAAAAGAGGAACAACTACTGTTTATGTAGATTTATAATCAAGTAGATTATAAAACTACTTAATCAGTAGTTTTAATTGCGTATGCTGTTTTATTAAAACATTAACATTTATTAGTCAGGTTTAAACCAATATTATTATTTTATGAATTAATTTTGCAAATTATATTTTGAAGTCTTCAGAAAGAAATTATTTTTGGATTGAAATATATAATAGCATTTTATTTAAATAATATACTGACAAAAGTAGAAAAGCACTTTTCCTAACTTTATTTTTAAATTATTTTTTCTTATTAATTCTTTGTTATCGATGTTTAAATGGTTTTCATAGTTGGCCACAACAAATTATTTAAATTGAGCTTTTGAATCATTGGTATTTTTGACTTAGATATTCTAGAAAATCCTTTTAATCAATTTTAATCATTAGTAATACTCATGAATTGTCATTGGAATAAGTTTAGAGTTTTTAAAAAGGAATATATTAATTGTTGCGTAAAAGGAGAATAACCAAAAATGATTTTAATCACTAGGCATTATAAGTTAATGACAGAAAAGAATTTGAAAAAAAAATTACCATAAAAAGAAAATCAAAAGCTGATATTTCAAAATTAATACAAAAATGATATTTGGGAGGATTATTTTTATTTAAAATGTAAAGAAAAAAGAAAGAATTGAAATTTCATATCTTATAAAACAACGAATTTCAATTCGTATATCGTGTGCCCGTGTAAATTTGAAATTCAAAAAAAAAATCATATGGAGGTTGTTTTTTTTTGTCTTTTTTACTATTTTTTTTACATTTTTGAAAATTCATTACTTTCCCACCTAGTTTTAAGAGAATGAATTTTATTAAAAGTTTCTTCCAAATAAAATTTCTGAATCAGCCTACAAACTAAATTGAAACAAAAAAAAAGTAAAGAGAAATTTAAGAAAGAAAAATGAAATCCACGATTAAAAATTTTCAAGTTGTCATGTGAGAACATTACTATTTTCTGAGTCATTATTTGTCTTAATTACACATTCGCACTCATTTTAATAATTAGTAGAGATAGAGTTATCATCCTTACAAAATATTATTGTACATTAGAAAGAGTCTTATCTTAAAGCTGATACTAATCTTAAATTTTAGTAAAATTACATACGAAAATTATCAAACAAATTTGCCCCATTTTTTTAAATTAGCGTGCTCAATCGAGTGTCATCTTAAATTTGAGTCATTGCTTTTACAACAGATTGACAGACATAATTTCAAAAAATAGTCGTTTTTTGATTAATAGAAATCTAAAACTGGATACATTAGAATCTATAATTGTGTTCAATTTCTGGACCACGAGAATATTTTTTTTACTCAGTTCCTTTGATTATTTCGAGAAAGCGAATGGAGATTTTTGGCAATTGTAAGAAGAAATGTACGGAAAATGTATATTACTATCTTAAATCGATTGAAGAAGTGCAATTATAATATTCTTTTAAATTATGGCATTTCTAGTTGGAATGCAATGAAATATTTATCTCATTTGAATCATGGGCATGTATTGGGATCAAAATTATCAAAGAGCACGATTTGTCATGCCATTAATATCAATACACAAGAAATGATATTTTAATTTCTGATAATAGTTGTTATATTCGGATAGAAATACAAATTGTGAAACAGCATGCCAGTTGTGTGTGTGTGTGCTCGCGTGTGCATGCGTGCGTATGTAAGCATACATTTTCAAGCAGAAGGCAGTTTCAGAGAACGAGGAGAAGAAACTTTCGAATTTTTAAATTCACTTTATTATCTCCCGGTTTGGCATGATCTATTTAAAAGAGGTAAGTTCGTTCACAGTGCAACAGAAAAGCTGAAGAGGGTAAAAGAGAACGAAATTAATTATCCTTGGTCTTATATACCATGATAATTCAATTGGGAAAATAATTTTTTGCACTTCTGAAATACAATGAGATTTCGTTAGGGATTTCTCACACGTGTCAATTTTATTGAGGGAAACAAAGGGATATTTTAAAATAATGTATTTGGTTGGTCAGTTTTTATCCCTTCACCTGGAGTGTGGGAACCTTTCGGTCTTTAACCGATTCAGCAATTTTACAAAGCTTTAATTAAGTAGAAAAAGTGGAATGGGATCTGGAAAAAAATATTTTAGAATGAAGTTACAATGGTTTGAATTGAAATAAGAATTAGGAAATAAATTAAGTTTTAATTCGATCTTAAATTATCCTATCTAATTGAGATTTATATGTATATGTATATAAATCTCAATTAGAAAATGAAAGAATTACAAAAAACTCAACCATTCAACCTCTATGAATATTATGTATATGAGCAAATGAACCGCTATAACAAAAAATTAAGTAATTAAATTGACTTACAATTAGACAACAATCTTTTTTTATGTATGTACACCATTTTCTTTTCTTTTTAAATGTAAAAAGAGCATATTTCTGGAATTTAATAACATATTACATGTATTGAAAGATGGAGTTTTATTTCAAACAATAATCATTCAAAAGTAATTGATCCTTCTAAGCACAACTGATTTTATTTAGAACATTAGAATGATATTTTATTTTTGGATCCATAATATTTCCAAAATAATTTATTATTTCTTTTTCCTCATAGTATTTAACGCCAATACTAACCATCTGCAGTTACGCAGGTTTCCGACTCTTATCTCTTGGAAAAAAAACACCTGTTGAAGAAATCAGAAAGTATCAGAGATAAGAGAGTTTAATAAATAACCTTCACTTTTCACTAAACCCATTTTTACTTTCCCACGTATGAATTTTAGAAAAAGTAAAGCAATCAACAAAAAATTGTTTGTCGAAATTTTGACGAATCTACACATTCCATCTATACCTCACTATTTAGAGGCATATTTTTTTAAAATTATATCTGTCTGTGAAGATAACCGAGAAATGCATTGAACTAGGTAGATGAAATTAGGTATATGGTTTTATATTATTTAACGATTTTTATTTCAGTTCAAATGAAATACATTCGGAAAAAGTCTTTCTGTCCGATTTTCCGAATACAAGTTAATACGATAGTTATAAAACAAAACGAATTAAATGATTAAAATTTAGTGAACAAATTTATTACCTAAAGCATAATTTATATAAAATTGGAAATCAAATTTAGAAGTTGACTGTATATCGATATGTATGTTTGTTTACTTGGCAATACGACAACTAAGAACCTTAATTATTTAGCCTAATTGAATTTTGTTTCAGAGATATAGACTCTAAAGTTTATATTTGATCATATTTTGTGTCACATGTATATTGTTATGTTAGTCACCGGATATAAGTGTCACTTTTGTCTAGTGGCTATGTTTCTCAGCTAAAACCCTAACGTTACAAGTTCGCTCTAGATAATACGCCACCATCTAAACATTCACCCAAAAATGATCCGCGACTTTGAATAAGCAACTTCCTACAACTGTTGTGACGTCCTCTACTGACAGCAAAGTCACCTGCCACATTGGAAACAGCAGCCGACATCACTAATAACAACTCACACACGCTCGCCATAAGCTTGGGGCAATTGTTTCGTTCTCCTCAACACTGACGCACTGGTTGTATAGTATGTAGTTGTAGCTTCATAAGCTAGACAATATCCTCCGGACAGGAGTTATCACTTTTGACTAGTGATTGTGTTCCGCGGCTACATACTCTAGCGTCGCGAGTTCGGTCCTACCCATCCTCCACAGACTCATAGGTATATAAAATAAGTTAGCAAATGCTTGACCGGAAAGAAAAAGACTTTCAGGATTTTAACTTCGATTTATTTCATCCCTGGAGACATAATTTGTACAAAAAGTGAATGATCATAAAGGATGCGTTAGTATTGAATCGCTTTGGTGTAAATCTAAGAATTCGTGTACGCACAAACGATTTGTTTTCGAACATTCAAGACGAAGGCAGCACATACAAAATGATACTATGCCTCAGCACATTGGAGTCATCAATATCTAATATTTATTAAAACAACGTTACTATTCACAAAGAAACCAATTTAATGACGCCAGAAATAAAACTCGTCACCACGCAAAATATAATAAAAATAATTATACAAAAAATGTAATAAAAGTAAATGTATTCAAAAGATAAAAAGCATTCTCAAAATATAATAAAAGGAAATATTATTAAAATACTAACATTATCAAAATAGAAACACATCTACATAATCTACATCACAACACATGAACTAAAGAGAGGTAAATTTGTCCCTTCAGTGATTTTTCTTTGTGTTTTGGAAGGAGATTTCTTTGTCGATTTATTCAAGGGATTCTATGGTACCTTTTGGAGGCAGTTGTTATGATTTATGTGGATCTAATTTATGCCTGGAAATGCAAAAATCATCATATTCTAGAGCTTACGTAAAATTAATTAAATAAAAAAAGGAAAATTAGTTCAGGAAATTAGAGAACATTTTAGATTGAAGTTTACATGTATTGATTTCAAATAAAAATTTTAAAATTAACTGAGACAATTTAGATTAAAAATTTTCATTACATAAGTATAGCGCCGGTGTTCTGGCATAGGGGGAGCACTTCGTGATATGGGGTCCCGGGTTCGAGTCCCGGTTTGGGCAAATTTGTTCTGTGTTCTATCTGTAAGGTATGTTAATGTGCCCCCCCCCCCTGTAAAAAGGGGCTGTGCAAGCGAAAGGCGGTGTAATGCTCTAGTAGCAAAAGTCGTTCTCTTGGCTGTAGATGACGCTATTACAAAACAAGAGGCTGTTAGGCTTAAATCACTGACTACCTCAACGCGCTTGTCCATGGCAATTGCCATAAGAAACAACAACAATATAAGTAGAGCTTATTTGAGAGCATTCTATATATTTAAATAGCTTGTATGTTGAGTTTTAAACCCTGTTAAATAACGTAGAGTTGTTAAGAAAATTTCTACAACAATTATAAGAGTGTATTGATATTTTCATTAATAAAGTCACTTCCTACTCATGTTTGTTTACGAAAAATCAAGGAATGAGATATTACTAAATTTTTCATCGGAAAGAGTACTTTTGATGTGAACACTTATCATTTAAGATCCGCATGCAACCATTAATCAATTCGTGTCATCAAAAATACCCAGACACTTTGACTACCGTATTTAATTTCCTAAAGAGTGGTTCCCTCTGTAGCCATTTACCCTTTAGCACCGGTTTCCGTCGTCGAATGATAGTTTCGCCCTGCCGATGATAGATAACTGCCGCTGCCGTCACATTCTTCGTACAGGGTTTATCCGAAAATACACAGAGCTGCGGAAAATTGATGGATTGATTTTAGTGAGAATGTCACCGTGATAACGGCCTGTTTCCATTAGTAAGAAGTTAATTCGATATCTTTTCACAGAACTGCAATAAAAAAATATGGGGCTAAGTGGCTGCTAACGAAAAAGAATTAATAGTGTGAGAAAACTAAGGCAAATACAATAGAAGTAGTCTCTTTAATAAGAAATGAAAACTATATTTAGCAGAAAAACTTACTCCTGTATGGTTGATTTACTATCCAAAGATAGATCTTACAGAAATTCACAGTAGATTTTTTTAACTTTCGTTCTTTTCAATGAAAACAGAATAAAAGGTTTCTACTCTTTTAGTTTGTAGAATAAACAGATGGAATGTTTTTAAAATTACCATCAGAAGAAACTAAATATATCAATAAATAAATTCTTACAAATTAAAAACAATAAATTGTCTTATAAGACTTCTAAAAAATGCATTATATAGCTATAACATTCAACAGAACTCTTAGTGTGTGTTTTTTAATGTCTACTATTACTACCATTAGTTCACATCATTCTCTCTCTCTCTTTAT
>JAOUZG010049283.1:1329899-1349062 GCA_026289955.1 Argiope argentata
ATTCTTGGATTTGATTTTTTTCTACAAATGATTGACATCTGTAGAGGAAGTTAAATCAAATTTATATCTACCGAGAATGACTATTTGTCATATTTTCAGTTTCTCGTACAAGAAGTACAGACATTAATTCTAGGATTTGATTTTTTTCTACAAATGATTGTCATCTGTCGTGGAAATTAAATCCAATTTATATTAACCAAGAATGGGCTATCAGGTTTATTTTTAGTTTCTCGTACTCGAAGTACAGACATTAATTCTTGGATTTGATTTTTTTCTACAAATGATTGACACCTGGTGATGAAGTTAAATCAAATTTATATAAACCAAGAATGGCTATTAGATTTATTTTTAGTTTCTCGTACAAGAAGAACAGAGATCGATTCTTGGATTTGTTTTTTTTTCTACAAATGATTGACATCTATAGAGGAAGTAAAATCAAATTTATATCTACAGAGAATGACTACTGTCGGTCCATAAGGAGATCTCTGGCCAACAGTCGTCTATGTTTACGGCGGGCGTTATAGAAACAGGTTACTGCAGGAAGAGTCCATTTCGCAGAGGTAGAAATTCATTCAAGTTTATTACGTTGGCGCGTTTAGCGCCTAATTGGCGGTATTGATATATTGCCTTTAATTTTCGAAAGCAAATTCGAAAAATAATTCACTGGGCTGAAAATCATTTGCGTACTTGGAATTTTGAAAATATATATTATTCCTGTTAAAATAATATAGAAATTCCTTTCTGATTAGAACAGAATAAACAGAGTAAATCAAATAGAAAAACTGAATAATTATTTATGTTTAACGACTGCACAAGAAGGAAAAAAAAATTAAGTAGAATCCAGCATGACAAAAAATTAATTTTCATTTTATTTGTTTTAAATTTATATAACTACTTAAGATCAAACTCTCCGCAGCAAACGAAAAGTAATCTGTTTAATTCAACATAAAAATAATAACATAATAATCGCAATTATTTCATAATTTTTATAAAAGGTTGCTGTTACAAAGTAAAATATCCATTGTTAAATATGCTTAAAACCTCTCCAAATTAAATTAATTTATTTTTGATATATATACTTTTTTTCGAAACTCAAAATTAACAATTACATTTTATCAAATTTTAAGGATAATCAAAAGTATGTTAAGCTGAAACTTTTGATTATCGACATATTGAATAACAGAAAATAAGACCACATTGATAAAAAAAATAGAAAATAACAAAAAGGAATCGAATAAATTTCGTAGCTTCAGGAAATCAACTAAATAAAATTTTATATCTTCTATAACTTACGATTAAACTAATTGAAATGAAAAAAAAGCAATTTTAAAATTCCCTTTTTATTTATAAAACACATTAATTATTATTAAAAGAGTGCAAAACTAGCAGAAATCGCGTGACAGTTGTGTACTTTCAATTAAAAGAATTCTAAATCACTGTGACAAGATTCCGTTTCTTCTGAATCGGAATCCGATTCAGTACTTTCAATCTGAATTACTAGTTCTTCTAAAACCCCATCTTTTTCCCAATACGAATTTTCAGCAAGTTTCAAGCAAAATTCTGTAACATTATGCACAATTTTACGTTCTTGTGATTTTAAAGTCTCTCCATTCTTAAATCGAAAAGGCATTTTAAAGGATCTCAAAATTCAAGAGACAAAAATTATTAAATAATGAAATGCAGTTAATATTAACCAAAGAAAATATTAATAAAATATAAAAGAAGTAAGCTAAGCAAATATAAAGATACGAGCAACTGCGGTAAAAGCGAGAAGACGAATGAGCAATAGTTTTTTTTATCGCTTCATTTTTTCGCCAAGATAAAGAATACCCCGCAGACTTCCGTTCGATTCCACCCATTCGAAATGGATCCTCCCTATCGACGCCTGTTTCTATAACGCCCGCCGTAAACATAGACGACTGTCGGCCAGAGATCTCCTTATGGACAGACTGTATTTAGTATACTTTCAGTTTCTCGTACAGGAAGTACAGAGATCGATTCTTGGATTTGACTTTTTTTTACAAATGATTGACATCTGGTGATGAAGTTAAATCAAATTTATATAAACCAAGAATGGCTATTAGATTTATTTTTAGTTTCTCGTACACGAAGAACAGAGATCAATTCTTGGATTTGATTTTTTTTCTTCGAATGATTGACATCTGTCGACAAAGTTAAATCAAATTTATATCTTCCTAGACACATATTAGGTTTATTTTTACTTTCTCGTACACGAAGTAAAGAGATTGATTCTTGAATATAATTTTTTTCTACAAATTATTGTCATCTGTTGTGGAAATTAAATCAAATTTATATTAACCAAGAATGGCTATTAGGTATATTTTTAGTTTCTCGTATACTTAAGTTCAGAGATTAATTCTTGAATTTGATATTTTTTTTTCGAATAATTGACATCTGTCGACGAAGTTAAATCATATTTATATCTTTCAAGAAGGGCTATTAGGTTTATTTTTACTTTCTCATATACGAAGCACAGATCATGTACTGTTATCGCCAAAAAATTTGAAGTTGTGTTTATTACGAATGTCCGCTTTTATACTATAATACTGAGTCTATCATGTTATGTGCTTTGTCTATAATTGTGATAACTTAAAAATGGTAAGAGTAAGACCGATGAAATTTGGTATGTGGATTTATTGCCTTATTTTTAAATTTTCATCAAATTTTGAATCAACCCATTCACAGGAAGTTTGCCTGTCTTTTTGTTTAAGCACAAAAGAACGCTATAATTACAAAACATGAAGAGTTAGGTAGATAAAATTTAGTGTGAAAGTTAAGAATCTAAAATATAAATGTTTATTAAATTTTGAATCAAATCTATCTAATAGCTGATAGTTTTTCTATATTTTGGTATAAATGTAAATACGTTATTCATGTAAGCAATGTCTTAAATTAAGGAAATTCGGTTTATAATCTTGTATCTGCTTGTAATTGTGAGTCAAATTTTGATATCAATCTTCCAGTAAAAAGACGCCCAGAATGCTCATTTTTTTGATAAATTTAATAAAAATGCAAGAATTATGCCAAAATTCTATAATCCATAATCTTCGTTTATTTGTGACGTGCAAGGTATTTATGATTTAAGATCAATAATGTTATAAAAAACTTAGTAGAGAATAGACGAGAAAGTTTCAAAGTGAACATTCCAGCTAATTTCTTTTAAATATCTTCCCAATTTTATGGAACACACCATTGACAGACTAATATCCAAAATTTTTATTATTAACTTAATTTATTAGAGAAACTTATAACTTAACTTAAAGGAGAATATGCGAGAAAGTTTCAAAGAGACCATTCCTACCATTTTTTACGGTATTTTCCCAATTTTATTTTTCCCAACATCATGGAAAATCTGATAAAAACTTAACTCCATTTTAAAATTACAAGAATCTATTGAATCGTGTTAATCTGATCTACTAAGGATTTTGAATTCTAAACTTAGTGACATTAAGAATCAAGGTAGTTATTAAGTTATAACTTTACAAAATTGACAGTAACGTAATATCATAACATTATTATCATTTGGAAAGAAAATGCATACAGTTGAGATGATTAAAAATTTAAGACAGGTTTAAATTTTCACAAAGTTAAATTTATGTTTAATTTTTTATACTATTTCAAATACATTTGACCATTTTGGAATATCAAAATACCAACTATTTTAAGAAAACTTTTAAATGTTTTTAAAGTTATTAATTCAACAAAAAAAAACATCTTTAAATAATTCGATTTAAAATGCAAAATTAAATATGTTATTTTAAACTCTGCATGAAAACTTCATTTGCGTTTTGAAGTTTCTGAAATAAACTTTCTATATGGAATAAAAGAAGATGGTTTATTGATAGAAAATGATCTTTAAATCTCAAACGAAAACAATTTTGTTTATAAATTTGCCTCCTATGCATACACTGTCCAGAAATCGATATTTTATTATGATTTCAAAATTTTAATCTACGCAAGATCCTTTATCATAAAAGAGACTGTTCTTTATTCTTCTTAAAAATATCTTCACATTTTTTTTCGTTCTAAGAATATTTATTAATATTATTAATTCTAAAAGATATCGGCTGCTATTCATTCAAATTCAAACGACTTTTTTTCCCTAATGCATAAGGAACAAAAACAGACCCGGCACTCCCCTGAGTCGACGTCAAAATATGAAAAGAATGCGCTGTTTACTCATTCGAGGTGTTAAAGAACTGTTCCTGAACGCAGAATCATTCATCTTTTCTGTCCAAATATTATTTTCGGAGCCCCTAGCAGGAATATTTTGCGCTCTTTTCTCTTCTTTTCAAAGAGTGCAAACATTAAAGAAGAGAGGGGAAAATGAGATACACAACTGGAGAACAAACATTCCAAACTTTCCTTTTTTTTATTAGTATTTTGTGCGAACTTCCGCGTCAGCGTTTTCTTGTGACGTCAAACGCGATTAGACCGCCGCGGGATTTTTCCTCAAAGAATCCCGTCCTGTCTTGATGCAATCCTCTATTCAGTGAAATATTTGTTTTGGGACGGAAGATTATGGAGTGATAGGAAATATAAGTTTTTTTTTGTTTGTTTACATTAATTTTCTTAATAAACAAACGAAAAAATGTCGAAGGGTAAAAAGACGAAAATCATTGTATGTCGTATTTTTCTACATATTTACCAATTTGAAATAAATGGGTGGGGAATTTTTTTAATAATATAAAAATGTAACATAAATTTACAGATGACTGGATGGTAAGAAGACAAAATTTTCTACGGAAGGATATGATTAGTACATAGGAAGAATGGCAGAACATGTTTGTTTGTACCAAAACACATGATCAAAAGTGAATGAAGTTTTTCCCTTTGTCCGTTTATTTAGCGATTCTTATAGGCACTTTTTTGACACATATTGATTCTGGACAGTCATACCAGATTCTCCAGCTCGCCACGAAGGTTTACAAATGTAAACAATAAAACTGAATGACCCGGCCACCTCCATTACGGCACCTGAGGGAACTGTTATTGAGTCCTAAAGGCCTTCACCGACCACGGTAGAGCCCTATCCATAGGAAATATGTAACTTCATCAATGGGAGGAGCCTACTCTTAATTAATAGTATGTCCTTCCAGAGTAGTGAAATCCAACTACCATGCCGGAAACCTCTCACATTCATTTCCAGATCCCCCCCTGAAGTTTATTTATTACGGAATGCCATACCAAACTCTCCAACCTGATTGAAGGCACAAGAATTTAAGGCACTGTACATGAAAGACCAAACCCCCGCAATAGCGACACTGGCCAGAACTATAGTTAAGTCCTAAAGGCCATCACCGGCCACGATGCAACATTTCCTGTAGAAAATACACTCCGTCGTTGATGGGGTGGGAGCCAAACCACCACCTATTTGTGTGCCATTCCAGGGGGGTGAGATCTAACCACCATGCCGGAAGAATCTCATCCTCATTTCGAAGTGCTCTGCCGGGGGGGGTATTAATTCAGGAAAGGAAATCTTAGAAATAAATGGAAACTATGACATGGGAATTACGAATTATTATCCCTTCGTTTGCAACGTGAGAGTTAGAGATTACACAAATTTTTAGAGTGCGCGATTGAAACAATTAAAGAGAAAAGTGAAATTCCCGGTCAGGGAATAAGACAAAATTTTAGAAAAAAGTAACACAGGTTAATTTAAGATTTAAAAAAAAAGAAATGAATTATTATCTAAATATATATCAATTGATTCATAAACGAAAGAGATTTAAAAGTATTTGAGTATGAGGTAAAACATTTTCTACCAGTACTTGATTTACAAAGCTTAAGTGTTGTAATTATTTAGAAATTCGACAGCTAGATTTTGATAACTCTAAATGTTACCCCAAGTTCTAAAAGAATTAAAATTGTTTTTATTTGTATGTTTGCTGAAATTCTAAGTCAAGTTTGGATATGCTTGCTGAAATATTAAGCCAAGCTTGGAATGAGGTACAAAATGAAATTTGGAAAGTAGGTTTATTTTACTTGAGAAAGTTAGAATTAAAAAAAAAACTTCATATCTGAGCTTTCAACAAATAAATATGCTATTCATTTTTATCGCTCTTCTAAGTACAAAATCTAATTAAACAAATATCAGTTTTGAAATTTTTGACAATTTGCAATAAGCGCATCATTATAAAACCTTAATTAAAATTCCCACCACAGTATAAATCTTAATTAATTGCTCAGTACACTTAAGTTTGAGAATCACCGAAAAAAAACATTTTTCTTTCGCTGCTATTACTATCTTCTTCTAAAACGAGATAAAATGTGAGAAAATAAGCATCTGTATTATTTTTTTCGGGGGAAATTTCTTTTCAAGAATTAATAACGGATCGATTTTGCTGTAATTTTTTTTATTTCGTATTCAAAAGAAAATAGTGAAGACGTTCACCACTTTTATAGCAGTCTATTAAAAAATTCTATCTGTTTTGGATACATAAAAGAGGAAAACATTTATTTTTGAGAGTATATTTTCTAGAATATATTATTTATCTCATAAAATGTTAACACAGCATATAAAACAAAAAATGTTATGAATATTAACATATAAAAGATATGTTACATAATAAATACGTACGTACAAAGTACGACATAACAAAAAATATAAACTATATTTATGTAGAGCATTAAAATCTCGAATTAAGCTAAATTAAATCAAATAATTTTTCTTAGACTTTGATTTTTTGTTATAAATTAGAAAGCAAGTATAAACAGATATAACTCTAAAACTCCAATCACTACATCAATATCGTCAATTTTTAATGGATGCTAAAAATTATGCTTCACATTACTCTGCATTTTTGAGAAAAATGCCAAAATATCTCATTCTTTTTAAATGGTGAAAAACTTTAACCGGCTCTCCCAGTTTCAGCGAGTGTATCGGTTTCTTCAGTTTAATTTTACATAAAAAAAATAAATTTTAAACATTTTTATCATAACGGCATATGTTATCAATGGCCGCTTACATTTCCATTTTTAATGAATTTTACAAAATAAAATTTTAACGAATAACGTCTCCAATCTGAAGGATTTGGTAATATTGCTATGAATTTTATGTAAATTAGATGTAAATATTGTAAAAATGTATAAATGTTGTAAATATTTGTAAATAGTTTAAATGTACAAGATTAATTGTAATGGAATCACGTGAAAGCGAGAAAAGACAATTCTAAAGGGATTCGCAAGAGAAGATCGAAATATTGGACTAATTTGGAGATGAGGGTGCGTTAGTGACGTAATATGCTCGCTAATGGTCTTTACGACATGCTAAAATGTGTAGTAGAAATCAAGAAATAAGGATTTGTTGCAGAGAATGATGGAGAAATTTCCACACTTTTCCGGAACGAGCTCGCAGTTTTTAAGTTTGCCCCGCCCACTTTAGTGGGTTGCTATTTCAGATGCGGCTTAAGGAAGGGAATCAGATCAGTTCAGAGAACGAACTACGTTAGTTGGCATGGCTTGAGAGAGCCTGAGACTATGGTTATTCAAAACAGACACTTTGAACTACTTGAACTTGAAAGAAGATTGTTTTATGACCTCTACAATGTATTTGTAACTTTTTATTTTTTCAAATTTTATTTGAAATTCTCTTATATAAGTTTGTTGCCCTATCAAGAACAAGTAAACGCGATAATTACAAATTTGGTTCACGATTTTTAGCATTTAAAATATAGATATGTATTAAACTTTGAGCCACATTTGTCAAGGATAAATTCTCTATCTGTCTATACAATCTCATAGTGTAAATGATTTCACTTATATAAATGAAATTTAATACTCATATGTAAACAATTTTACCAAGCTGCAATTATGTATAAAATGTTGGCTTTATTTCTCCAAAAAAAAGGGTGTCCAAAATGTGGTGCACTTAAAGAGGACCCTCGATAAAAGTGGTTTCTTTTATCGAGGGTCCTCTTAAAGTGCAAACTTCAATATAAAAGACTCTGAAAATAAAAATCTCAGCGCTCATGCTATTTACGATCCTTCTCAAGATTCACGGTTTTAAGTATAAGAAAATGGATAGGATTGGGAAATGGAATAGAATATTTTCGAAAAAAATTTATATACTTGATATCAATGATAAAAATTGCAAATTTTTGCTTCCTGAAGCAAATTACATAAAACAGTTACTTGCAAAATTAATATCACATTATTCGTATGATGGTTAATACATTATACGACTACCAGAAGATGCAATATAGTCCGAACCACGCCTAGGCATGCTGTGCATCAAATTATCGATTTGATCTCGGTGAATATTACACCACTCATCTAGAAATGCTCTCCGAAGTTCCGGTAGACATGTAGGAGATGGTTGACGGGCTCCAACCTGTCGGACAAGCACGTCCCACACATGCTCTTCGGTATTCAAGCCCGGAGAGAATGCTAGCAGATCCATACGGGTGATATCCCCCAATCGAAGGCATTCGTTTACGATGTTTGTACGGTGAGAACTGGTGTTGTCATCCATAAACACGAATTCTGCACCCATTGTGATTGTAGACAAATGCACATGCTGTTCCAGAATGGTGTCAAAATAGATATGGGCTGCCATTTTTCCAAGTTGAACATGCAGTCAGTTCTGAAACCCAGAATAATTCCTCCCCAAACGAGCAATTCTGCTCCACCGTAACGGTGTGATTCAGAGATGTTCTCTTGGTGGTAACGGGTATCTGGCTCTCACTATATTAAAGTCAGGTAAGAATAAGACTTCAGGCTATACATGGAAAACATCAAACTATACTCGGAAAACATCAAACATACCCATTGTTGTTGTGTCATTAATGCATGCTCTCTACACCTGGCTAACCTCAGGTGGCAGTGAGTTGCAGTAAATGGAACACATATGACAGACTTACGGGCGTATATACCAATATATCCTGAGAATCTGTGCACGGTCTGCCTTGAAATTGTTGTACTAGCGGCTGAATAGAGCTGACGTGACAGGTCTGATGCTGAGTTCTGTCTGTTTCTTTCGGGAGTAACTGTCAATTACCGGTCCTTATTCTCAGCTGTAACTCAGCTTTACTCACATTACCATCATCTCAGAATTACTGCCAAAGCCTGGAGATGACACTCTGGGCAATTGCAAGTTCCTCGGATAGATCCTGCTGTGTACGTCCACATTTCAAAAGGCCGATTATTGTACCACGTAAAAAAATATTCAAATGCGTCCTTTGTGCTATAATTATGCAGTTATTGCACAAAAAGGCTTATAAAGCGCTTGCGAACCAAACTACTTCTTTGCCTGTATTCCTTATACATCACTCTCTTACACTTTCGTCACTGTGACGCAAAATCAGTATCATTTGGTGGCGTCTTGTAGCTTGTATATGATTTTTATAATCATTTTACAAGTGATATATGTATTTTAGAGCTCAGTTTCCGAGTGATTCAGTCAACACCATGGCTCCTGTGACAATAAAATCCAAAAATTCAAATCCGCGAGACTCTATATCCTCCTTAATTTATGGACATGAGCGTAAATAAAGGGTTACTATAAATTTTTAGGAAAAGGGCAGATATGAAAAAAAAACCCTTTTTTTATTTTTTGAACCCATTTACGGTATGCAAAGGATTCCTCCATTTCAGAAACATCATATTAGTGAAATCAATTGAGTAAAGGCAGAAAATTATATTGGTAAATATTTTTTGTCGCCTTTTAAATTAAAGCAAGTACATTTTAGTTCTGTTAATCCTTGTAAATAAGCATACAATATGTTTACACATGATAAAAAGTCATTTTAGTTTTGTTAAACCTCATAAATAAGCATACAATATGTTTACACAAGATAAAAGTCTAAAAATTAATGTAATTGATAAACTAATATTCAGCACTAATAATTTTAGCCTGAAATTAAAGCTTTAAATAATTGATATATTGCTTTAGTTCAGCGCTAATATGAAGTTTGAGCTCATTTTTTTTTCTCTATCTTTTTCAAATCCTACTATTAGTTAGAACTCTACCTATATATATCTTGTTCAAATTTTGAATAGTTAATAAAATATTTTTTATTCATCCACTTCAATTCAAAAAAAAATTTTAAGCTTGTAGTGGACGACACTTTATGTTAATACAGTTTTTTTCTAATATTAATTCAGTAATTAAATTTAATTAGTTTTAAATAGAGTAATACTAAAAATTAAATTAATTTTATATAGATATTTTAAATAGAGTTTTAGCAGCTTGTAATGAAATCGAAATCAACAGTCATTAAGTAGCTCAATCGGTAAAATGGGAGGATTTCAGTATTTTTCGCATGAAGGTGAAGAAAACGAGTTCAGTTCTTGTGAAAATCAATAAAAATGTTTTTTTTTTCATTAATAAAAAATAACTAAACTGAAAATTTTCTTTATCAACCCAAGTAGGAATTGACTTAATTTTTTTAATATTACACGGTTACTTGTAGAGTTAAGATTTGGTTTCTTTTAATGAATTAATATCAAATCATAAAGAATCACAAAAACATCATTTGGTGTTTTAGAACGGTTTTTTTTTGTTTTAATTATCACATTTTGAAAATACGCAACTTATGCTTATTCTTTTTAGCAATTTTTTGTACTTTATAACGCACACGTGAATTATATTTCTCAAATAATCTATAAATATTAGAATATAGTTGTAAAATCAAGCTGTAGTATATTTATTTTACCAAACAGTAATAGCAAAATTGTGATCGAATCATTTGGTATACTTATATATTGCTTCCATTTGCCGAAATGTGACATAAACAATCGGCAACTTATCTTAATATTTGCTTAAATTATTTTGAAATTTTTTTATTAGTTTAATTAATGAACATAACATATTTTTAAACAATAATAATTCTGTCAAATAACTGGGAATTTTTCTAACATTTTACCTCTAAAATGCCTGCATTGAACTCAATCGCAATCAAGTGGTACTTCATTGAGTTCTATCTGCAGTTATTTGCTGCCGTTCAAATTGCATTCCTTTTAAAGATTTCATTTTTGAACAAGATATAAATTGAAATGAGGACACTTCACTCATTGCTCCTGATGAAGTGTTGTGTAATCTGATGAACAGTAAAATAAAAAGAAAAGATGTTCAGTAACTGATGCGATAAGTATTATGCAGTATGATAATTTTTCATTTTTCTTTTATTGACAATTTACTGTGCTTGCAACATAAAAAAAATATGCAAAGAGGGTAGTTAGTATCAAACTTTTCAAGCTGAACGTTTTTTTTTCTTTTTAGTTATGTCTGAACCGGCCTCCAAAGTGATGGACAATGTGCTTCCGAGAATTGAGTCTCTTGAAAAGATCGTGATATCTTCTTATCATGTTTCAAAGGTAACATGAGCTCATTGAGACAATTGACTTCATAAAAAATTAGTTAGCATATAAAAGTGCAAACCGTTGCGAAGCCAGGCACAGCGCCTAGTAACAGTGACAGTACAGTAAGTATTCCCTTCCATTGCTTTATACCATTTACGTGCATTCTAGACGTTGTGCCATATTATCTTTACATGGATTTACAACTCTTTATGACATGAATCCCTATTTTAATTCACATTTCCATTCTCATTTACAAAAGTTCTACGAGAGTTTTAAAAGGCCTTCTAAATAAATTAAGTATCAGGTTCAAATTATCTAAAATTGTAGTGGATTATTTTAATTCGTTTTTCAACAATCATGTACAGTAACTGTATACCTACTTTTGGGCAAATTCTGCACACTTCTAATTGGGCACCAGGTTCAAAATTACTATAAAACTTTTGAGCTTTATTTTTTGGATTCATTTGATATAATTTAAATTAGATACAAAGTTCAAATTTTTGATAATATTGATGCGATTTAATTTAGTTCACATTTTTACTGTCTTTTACAGTAATTGAAAGATTATTTTTTGATGTATACAACATGATTTAAGTTGATTACCAAATTCAGATTTTCCATAAAATTGTACCTTTTTTAGTTCATATTTTAAGTAGTTGTACACGCACTTTTGAGTGAATTCTGCGTAATCAGGTACAGAATTTTTATAAATTGGTGAGCTTTAATATGGTTCATATTTACGCTTCTATTTCCAGTAGTTGAACGCGAATTTTTGAATGCATTCGACATAATATAAATTAAGCACTAGGTTCAAATTTTCTATTAAATTATTGCGCTTCATTCATATTTTCACAGTAATTTCCAGAAGGTTTTTAGTCATTTTTTGAACTGTTTTGGTACAATTTATATTAGATATCAATTCAAAATTATTAACAATATTTGTGCACTTTTTTTTAGTTTCACCATCCTTTAGAAAAATTGTACTCGTATTTTTGAACGAATTCAATATAAATTAAATCAAGTATTCGGATAGAATTTTCCATAAAATTGCCAAACAATATACAATATACAATAGTTTATGCGATTGCCTTTGTTCAAAGCTTTCGAAGATTTCCCTCTCTTCTCTGTTGATTTTAGGGAATCATTTTTGTTTTAAAATTCTTCAATGGCCAGAAGGTATTAAAATTGATATTAATTATTGATATGTCTTGCAATTCAGTGAAAAGTATATTTCAGAAAGATTTTTTTCCTTCAAAATTTCATGATGATTTAATATGCATGACATACTGATTTCTGATAGAATTATCTTGCTTAGTGAAAATTTGAACAAAAAAATTGCATTTTATTTAATATATTAATAATTTAATATGAAGATTATATACAGAATTAAAGATTACACTTTTATTAAAGGAAGCTCAGTGACCTTTTGCCCTTCAACCTCCATTTCCCCCTTAAATTGTAGAATGTAATTCAGCCGCGTTCATTAAAATTGTAAAATAGTATGAGGTTAAATGAGAGCAGAAAATTATATTTTAAACTATTTTTTATAATCAAAAATTTTTCTTAAAAATTATCCTAAATGTCGTGTCGTAAAATTATCCTAAGGGCGTTTCATATGATTCTTCTCATAAAATTTTCAATATTTGCTCATAAAAGGTGTTTAAAAGGATCCTTATAATTAGCTTATAAGAATTAGGTATTAGATTTTGGATATCTACATCAGCTTGAAAAAAAAACATTTCACAAAAAAGGGCGATTTAATTATTTTTCTTTTTACTTTCACTAATTTTTAAAGTTTTCCAAACCATATTTTTTCAAATTGATCCACACTTTATATGAAATTCCATATTTTTGTTCCATAGTTGATATTTATGAATTTAAAGAAAATTTTCCCGTAAATGGAATAAAATGCTCTTTTTATTAAGTATTTTATGATAGATATCATTTGAAAAGAAAGAAACTGAAAAAATGGGTTTAAAAATATAAGCATAGAAATACGAATTAAAAAACTATATATCAAACTAATTATTTTCCCCAACAATAATTAAAAATTTATAAGTGAAAAAACGATAATAAATTTTATCATTTCTCTGGTGAAAAGTATTTATTTGTAGCCTAATTTATATATAATTAAAGATAACAAAATATTTAATTAAAAAATTAATGCTTTTTAATCATTTTATTCATAATCAAAAATTTTTTCATTAGGACTTAATATCATTAGGACTTTTTTTCCTAAAAGAATTTTTATTCATAATTATCATTTATGATTATAATCAAAAATGATTTTAAATCTTTTAAATGAAATATAAATCAAAAACTCTATCTCAAAAAATAATTTCTAGAAAATCAATGGAACAGGAATTGGTTAAACATTTTTTAAAGATTTTTAATTAGAATGTTATAAGCGAAGCAAATTATATTTCAAATAGCAGTAATAAATATTTGTAGCCATTCTCGGTTTAAAAAGAATTCTCTGAAACATTACTACGCTGTTATAAAGGAAGATGTTGAAAGAGTATCGAGACACAATACAGCACCGATTTCGCCAATTTTTATTTCAAAGGCAAGATATTCAGCTAAATTTACCACCAATCATCGTTTTCTGCTTAATCTTTTTTCTCAAGAAATATCGCAACTAGGAAACATCACGCACTCACTTTTTTCACTATTGTACTTGTACAGAAGTTATGTTGTTATTTTATGCATTGAATGTAAAGTTAGTTTTTTCTCTCTAAGTAAATATTTCCACGTATAACCATTCATTAAGCAGGGAATCCTACAAATGCTAGGTTCAGGAATATTCTGTGAGGATAAGAAAGTTCCCAACTGCATCAAATGAGCTGATTCGGCCAATTAATTTCCCTATTTTATAAACATAGACAACCAATTAGAATGCACTATTTTTATCAATTTATAAAATATGATTAAAATATTATTTTAAAAATATTTAATTAAGCTAAAATAAAAGTTATTATTTAAAATAATATTTTATTGTGATAAAATGCAGTTCAGGAGCGTTGGTTGACATTAATACTGTTAACCGATTAACAGTTTTTCCTGTATGCCGTACGTGCATCGATTTATTGAATTTTGATAGTTGTAAGCTAAAAATAAACCCTTCATAATGATTATAATTCAATATGAAAATTACTTCGCAGATAAGTCATGTATTCAATGGATTTCCCTTTAAAACAAAATAAGAAAATATTCCCACAATAGAAAATGTCATCTTATTAGAGAGTAACGAAAACAAATCAGTTAAGTGGTTAATACCATCCATGTCACCGTACAATAAATAAACGGCGGCATGATTTTAAATTATTTAAACAAATTAATTAGTACAAAAATTAAAATGAAATTATAGAAATATATCGAGATTTTATTCTTTTCAGATAAAAGAAATTCCTTAGATTGCAATTGAATATTCTACGAAACCATGTTCACTATTACCGTAAGTATATAATTAAATTTTTTTACTTCAGGAATTCTGTCCCAATATTCTTTTCAAATTTCAACATGTGTGTGTGTGTTTTCTAGAAAGAAAAAACATTTGAAAATTTCCTAAATTCTATAAAAATAATTGCATTTTTAAAAAGTGTTTCAGAATTTTGTGCTATATTCTTGTTTTTCCAGATCTTCAAATGTATTTACTTAATAATGTAATAATTTTATTCTTGTGCCAATCTACAAAATACATAAATAAGATTCTTAGAATTTGTTGATAGTTAAAATTACTAATTTTGTAACTGATGATGTTTTTTAACGTTTTGTTGTCTTGTAACTGATAACGTTTCTTACAACGTTTTATGTTTAATACCATTAGAAAAAAGGATAATATGATGTAAACTTTTCACTGCTTATTTTTAACCTACTAAATTCCAAATTTCGAACTGAATTATAAAGTAATTATAAGATTACAGATAAGATTTATTATTTATAAATCATTACATTTCTGTGTTATCGTGTTTAAGTACTGAAGGACAGACAATCAGATAGAGTGACTACCCATCGACTGATTTTGCACAAGATTAGGGCAGAACTAGGTTGAAATCTACTCTAATTTGCCCTTTCACACCTCTAAGAATGCCAACAATGCCAATATCGCCAAAGTTAAAAATCAAGATGGCCGTCGGCTGGAAAGATTACTCTGGTTGCTTGTTTGGTTTACCGTACTGACTAAAAATTTAAAGGATACAATTAAAGTAGATTCAATTCCATATCTGCAGTTTTATAATCATAATTTATGCATTAAACAATTAAACATTCTTTTCTTTTAGTTTTGAATTTATGTTAATAATCTTGCAAACTATCCAACAGAAGATAGCGAAAAATCAGTTGAGATATTTGGAACAAAATTTGATACAAATGTTCAATTCAAGGGGTAAAGTTGTATTCTCAATATCATATGAATTGTACTTTAAGGAAATCACATACCAGTTCTAATTGAAGCCTTTTTGCTTAGTTTTCATTTTTTTAAACTCTCTCTGCATCGTTTGCCATTGCAAGCATTTGAAAGCTGAAAAGATAATTTAAAATGTAGAAAGTCTTCAAAATACCGATACCAACTATTGAACAATTTTATGGCTTTATTTCATAAATATCGATTAAGCGTTGGTGTTAAAACTTTGCATCCCATTTTACTACAAAGAAATGTAAAGCGTTTTTCACAAAGGATTTTTAATTCGCCATATATAATACCGTTTGTGGAAATATTTCAAAATTGATGGCAGTTGCTTAAAACTGTTATCAATTACTTCATCTAAATACCCAAAGTCAACTTTTGGACAATTTTATTGCTTTTTTATGCCTTTTCAAAATATATGTAAGAAAATTATGTTTGTATAAAAATTCATATCAGTTGTACACTATGCTAAACAATTAAAGTATCTTGTACTTATTTTTCAATTTATTTTTAAACTCTCATGCATGATCAATTTTGTGGAAAGAATTCTAAACGGATAAAGGTATTTTTAAATGCTAAACTTCTTCGAAATGCTGATATCAACTTTTAGATGATTTCATTGATTTTTTACATGTATTTCGAATAAAAAACTAAATTTAAAAATTTGAGTTGCATTTCAGTATAATGTTAAAAAATTAAGCTTGGCGATTTCTTCTTCATTTTTTTTCAAGTGAGAACACAATTTTGTTTTAGTTGGAGGTTTTTGAAGCCTTAAAATGCGTATGCAGAAAAATAAAAAGTGTGATTTTTTTGGAACTCGTAAATTGTAACAATTTTTTCTTATCGGGATCATAAATATGAGAAAATATTCCAATTTTCGAACCTTTCAAATTAGTTTCTGAACCAAAACCATCGAAAAATGCCACCTTCCCCCTTTAAAAAGGGATATGCAAACGAATGTGATGCGTGAGGAGCTGTTCTGTATGTTTAATGTCTTTATGTAATGTGTTGTTTACTTCGTTAAAACCCGTGTGAAACTTAATGGTGCACGGGGATTTCTCAATGTCCGCCCCCATCTAACTGTAATAATCTTTGCAAACTGATCATGGTACGAAGTTCAATCCCTCTTTTGAAAAGGATTTTGATACTTTAATTTAACAATACATTTCACTAACAGAGCGATGCTTTGAGAATCCAAATTTCGCTCTCAAAATTAGCATTATATATCAAAATTGTTCTCAAAAAACTGCAAAATTTACTACAGCAGATTTCAGTTTTTTTCTCTTTTAAACCTTTGGTTTAATTTAATTTGCATAAATATAATGAGACATTTACAGAAGAAGATAATGACAACAATCTGCTGACTTATTCTTTGATTTGTGATTATCATATCGTATTCTTTTCCGAAGAGAAAAAGAGCCAATATATATTCAAGTATTACAATTTTTCTTGAAATATCTTGAAAGCACCACGGTAACGATGAATAGAAAATTAAAGTCAACAAACTCGAAGAAAAACCTACCAGCGGTCTTCATTCTTTCCTTTAGAGGCTTCGTTTCTGAAGTACTTTGGAAATATTTAAATATGTTCATCTTATAAGAGGAAGAACTCATTTTTTAAACGTCTTTCCTTGCTGAGTTTATTGTGAATCGATTTTATTTTAAAAGACCCTCTCTCTAATGCATAATTCATTTGATATTCAAAACCACTATCCATAATGTAAACAACCTTAATGTTGCCTAAGATTTTGAGCTAAAAATGTATTTTTACCTTAGTTTAATGCCTTTCATTTTATTTTCAGGCGCTGTTCGCTGTTCTATTTGTCTGTGCTCTTCCAAGTAAGTCTGAAATACACTTCACTTCATTTTTCTCTTTCTTTGTATATATATATATATATATATATATATATATATATATGGTAGAAGTGATTAACCTAACGATTATGCATAATTACCGGTGATTATTCAAAATAACCATATGTATAATAAGCACTAATTATTATACATAATGGCCAGTTTATTACATTTTTCATAATATATAGGCTGATGGCGAAAGATAGATATATTTATGACGGTTAACCAATGAAGGAACTTATAGTTAATTTTCATTTCAATTCCTGCTGTTAACTCACACTGTCCCTATATATATTTATATATCTTGTTCAAATATTCAATCGTTAAAAAAATAATTTCTATACATCTACACAAGTTCAAGTAAATTTTTTTGAACTTGTAATGGATGACAGTTTCTGTTAAAACAGTTTTTTTTCAAATATTAATTAATTAATTAAATCCAATTAATTTTTAATACTTTAAATAGCGTTTCACTAGTTTGTAATGAACATGGAAATTGACCTGGTAGAAGCTCAATCGGTTAAACGCGAGGATTTCATAATTAAATAAATTTAGGATTTTATATTTTAAAAATTATTGATTAATTAAAAATTAATCAATAATTTGATGATAAATGTTTGAAAACTTTTGCTTTAAGTATACGTTTTATCCAAATGATTAGTGTGAGTGAGTTGGCAGTTGTGGCTTAGTAGTTAGAAAGAAGAATTTTTCTCGAAAAATAAAATTTAAGCTTTAGGTTTAATCCTGATTTCTCTCTTTACAATCTTTAAAGAGCATCCATTGTTGGTCACTTCTTCTACCTAATCTTAAGATTGAGCTACACCTAGAGAAGGAGGATGAAAAATAATTATTAGTAGGAATTGAAAAAAAATTTGTAGTGACATCTGTTGGTTTGAAACCAAACTGTTCAAATATAAAATGTTAGAAACTTCCATAATTTTATTTTAATGAGGTAATATTTGAAAAAACTGTATTAACATCAAGTATTAACCACTATAACTTTAAAAAATATATTTGAACTTGAGTTGATGAATGAAATGTATTTTATTAACGATTGAAAATTTGAACTATATATAAATAAAGAGAGTGTGAACTAATATTAGGAATTAAATAATAAATTATATTTGAGGCATGTGACTACGTTTGGTTTGAATTTTTTAATTAAAATTGTTCGAAAATTATCATATATTTTTGAATATTTACATGAAAGATAGTTAAAACATCTGTAAAAAGAAATTTTTTCAAGGATTTTTTTTCTAAAAAGATGTAGAAAGCAAAAATCTCTTTCGGAAATTAACCAAATGACTTGCGTGAACTTTACAGATGACTTATGAAACATATTATCTAATTACTGAATGCAGAAATAAAACTTATCCATTCTTTCAATATTGCGATTCAATGTAAATAACACGAAATTATTTTTACGTGAAAAATTAAAATATCTATAAACTCTTTTGGAATGTACGGATTGCTTTTTTCTAGTTTAGGAACTGTAGAACATAATAAAAAATTATTATGCCAAATTTATATATATATATATATATATATATATATATATATATATATATATATATATATATATA
>JAOUZG010049283.1:1349072-1361012 GCA_026289955.1 Argiope argentata
ATATATATATATATATATATATATATATATATATATATATATATATAGAGAGAGAGAGAGAGAGAGAGAGAGAGAGAGAGAGAGATGCCTTAGCTTTTAATTTATGAGGTATTTTGTTAGAGATTTCCATCAAAACTGAAAGTTGAGAAAATCACATCTAATTCTATGAAATAATGTTAAAACCTATGTAAATGCAAACATAAAAGTCATTGCAACTTCCATAAAAACGGTTTTACAGTAATTTAATGACGTAACATTTTCATTAAAAAAATCTATTCAAATATATATATCTATTCACAATAAGTGGATTAGGGTTTTTAAAAAATCCCTATTCCGCCAAAACTCGATTTTTAACTTAGTCTCTTATCTTATTTGTTTTTCTTCAAGAGTTTAATCTAAAAATTAAAAAAAGATATTCTGCTATCTCTTAAAATGCGAATTTCGAGAAAAGAACAAAAATAATTTGCCACCTTCGTCTTTTCAATAATTTTAAAATAAGGTCTCTAAATCTTTTTGATGTACTTATTAATTGCTTTCTTATTTTATTTAATTTATAATCCTTCTAGCTATCACAGACGTAGGGGTGAAACAGGATAGGGCAGTCAATTTACTATATAATAGAGCTTTCCACAGCGTATTGCCGTTCATAGGAGATTCTAATGAATTTTAAATACGCTAGTGTTAGCAATTTCTAATTTTTTTTAATAATTAGTCTATATTTGCAGGGAAAATTATTTTAAATTAATATATTAAATTCATAATTCAATACATTTTCTATTCAATTATTGAATTTTATACTTTCCTTTTAAAGTAATCTTTAAATTATTTTCAACGAAATTTCGAATTTAGAATCTTACTATTGACCATTAAATATTTAATTGAAAAAGATAGAAAGTTTTTTTTTAATGTAATGGAAAGAGACTCTTTGTAACTTCGTTATGAAGTAGATGAAATTCTTTTCTATTAGCCGGGCGCAAGTGAAAAATCGCCAAATAATATAGATTTCCGTTGACTGTGCTGTCAATCGCTTCGCTTGGCGACTCAGCACTCTTTTGGTTCACAAATGACGATATTTCCGACCGGCTAACGGAAAAGAACAGTTGATGAAAGTAATAAAGAATTTTTCGGAGCAGTTGATTAATTATTTTCGAAGTACCAAATTTAACAAGATAAAATAAACCTGATTTCGGAAAAAAATGCATTACACTTTCTTAGAATACAATCTAACAGTATTCCCGAAGATGATCACGGAAAATATAATTTGATATTAATAAAGTAACGCCATCTGTTGTATCAAAAGAGAAATTAGTAGAGTTAAGTAACCGTTACATTTATTTATTTTTTTCAAGAAACTGGAAGATCAAATCTGTGACAGGTATCGATCTTTCGTGAAGTTACAACTTTGATAACAGTTCTCATTAACAATCAATACATCTTTCACAAATATAAGTGGATAAATTAAGGAAATAAAATGATCCCCAGTTGTTTAAAGAAGAGACAGATAGGAGAAGATTGAAATCGTTATCTTTTAATAGCCAAGCAAATGAACCAAGGAATATAAAGGCAAAGTTTATGTGGCTATGATAACTGTAAACTATTCAATTCTTTATTTCAACAAAACAGTTATAAAATTATTTAAATATAATTAATTATGTCCTCAATCGATGTTTTCATGATACAGGAGACGCCTATTCAGAGACTACTTGTCAGACCCATCAACGCAATTCCGCCAGTGTCAATTCACCGGTGAAATGGGACATCCAGTGCGACGCCCAGGGCAACTACCTGCCCTTGCAGTGCACGGTCCAGTCCCCTAAATGGTGCGCCTGCTACGACAACGAAGACATGGTTGCACAGCCGTCCAGAGCGACCAAGACCTGCGAGTGTCATTTAGCCCGAGCAAGAGCAATAAGAGAAGGTAGGAATTGTTTTCCTCTTTGTGTAACTATCATTACGAATAATTCCGTCCGGTGGGTTCGCTTGTTGTTGTGTTTGGCGTGTACTCTGTGAGAAGACATTCATCCAGCAGGCTTCAGTTGAAAAAACAATGACGTTCATTTACGCATAAAGACCGGACGAATTCATAGACTACAGATATGGGCAGCCTGTAATGACTTGAACCTGGTCGATCAAATAAAATGGTAGCGTTTTAAACACAAAGGTTTTATGTACAGCTTTATACAATAACAAAAACAACAACACGCCCTCATCTAGGTTAATTGCTGGGGAATATTTACAACTGGATTGTCAGTTCGGCGTCTATGCCGAGAATTCACGGGCTGTCCGCGTATCCGGCTACGGCGTGTAGCTCCAGACATCTACGGATTACTTCTGGTAGCTCTTTTCAATGAACTCGGGATCACGTGGTATCTCTTCAGCTCTAGTTCTTCAGCTATGCTCACAGCACGTCTCGTTGTCGTATCAACTCTCGTCCAGTCTCTAGCCTGATCAGCTAGTCTCGTCTACCGGATCAGCTTGTCTCTTCCGTCTCTGCTTGTCACAAAACCTTCCATTTTAGTATTGGTGAAGTTCCACCTCTCTGGCTTGCATTGGCGCGCTGGAGATGCTGATAATCCAATTATTCATCAGAAATACTCCCAATGGTCCACCGTCATGTCATGGGAATATTCTTGAAACATCCACCCCTTAACAGAACCTTCACAATACGCAAACATTCGCATCTGGAGGTAGCACTTCTTTCTTTAATGGGTCGTAAAACGCATATGTTGTTCATTATTCGAACCCTATCCCAGTTTGGGGGTCCTAGAAGAAATAGTCCCATCTAGGGGTTTGATTCCATTCTTCAAAGAGTCACAATTGCATGTGTTCTCCATTATCTGACTCCCTTCAAGTCCAAAGGGTAACACTAAAAGCGAGAAACACAATGCGCATCAAAGGATGAATAGTCTCACCGCTCGCTAGAAGTAACAATGTTCGAACATGTGTCTCTTCAAAGGGAGACAATTTTAACGACTTCTTTACAAGCCTAAATAAACATAGGAGGACATACATCAGCACATTACAGCAGACAGTAGCCCACAAGTAGTAATCGTCCACAACTTTCAAAGTACAGACAGAATCCAGCAGGAGAAAGGTTCCTCGTAGTTTCAATCCAAGGTATCTCCAGAAGGCTGAACTTATCACTGTCTTCTCGCTTTATCTGCCTATTCACCACCACACACTGGCTACTCCACATACTATATGTTGCCGCTTCCACAGTAGACAACAAGACTCGGCGCACAGCAGATTTTTAAAAAAGATAGAAAATAATAAATTGAAATATTTGCTGAAACTTCGTAAACATTTGAATATCTTGACAATAATGAAATGTATTTTTGAAAATCACGCAACATTAAAAAAATATATTGAAATTCAGAAAAAAAAATTAAATGTTACATACTTAAATTGATAATATTAAAAAGAAAAAATATCTAAATAGTAGTTTTTTGCCATTATTTTGTGGGAAGGTGGAAAGAAACCAAAATCTTGATTAATTTTGATTAAATGAAATTTTAATTTGAATTCAAAAGTTTTCTCCTCTATTACATTATCTACTCAGAAAAGTATATTTGTTTCAAATTTGATAGCACAAGGAAAAACGATGAATTAAGTGGATTGCCAACATATATATTATTCTTGATTTGTAGTAAATTTACTCTCTGTGTGCTCACAATAACATTCTAAACTAGAAATGTAGACATGCTTAGGCAAAGACATTTACGGTAGTTAATTTCTTGAACTTTCAAAACAATGATTCAAATCGTTTTCCACCATAAATACTTTCCTTCATGATAGTCCACTACAGCCTTTTGATAAACTCTCGGTTTCATTTTCGAGACCCTATTCCATCTAAGAACTGTCCTGTAAGTGGTAAATATATAACTGTTGTGTAAGCACGTTAAATTACTCCCGGTTGAAACTTCCACCCCTTGCAGAATAGTTTGCAGATAGCCCTGCGGAATTTTGTAACCAAGGGTTGCCAACTCAGGAATCGTCCTCGTTTTCTCACAGTGGTTCAGAATTGTGAGATACGTCCCAAAATAGCACTAGTGTTGCTTTAGAAACAGGGTTACTGATAAATATCAGAAAATTTCAAATATTTTTCACATTTTGAAACAATAAAAGAGCTATATTTCTAAATGAATAGAGTATTTATTCTCTCCCGCGGGCGTCCTGGTATAGAGGTAGAGCGTCTTCCTCGTGATCTGGACGTCCCGTTTTCGAATCCCGGCATCGAGGGCATTGTTGTTCTTCTATGTTCTATCTGTGAGGTGTGTGAATGTGCCTCCTATAAAAAGAGGCTGTGAAAGCGAGTGTGTGTTTGTGTCATTCTAATATGAGCTAGGGTCCATACTTTCAAGAGTTAATGCACCCCTACTTCCATTGTCCGAACACATCATCACTTATTCTTTTGAAAGTATTGAGAATTTATCAATATTTCAACAAAGAATATTTTCTAAATATTAATTTATTAAGTTTTTTCTAAAGACAAATCTATAAAAGATTAGAATTTGTGAAAATAGTGTCAAAACATTTAAAATGGCATTAAAATGTATGTTAATGCAATTTTAAAAATCAGTGTAACTTTCCTAAAAAAATAGATACAGAAACCAAATACTAAAGATTTTATAAAGAAACTTGCTCAGACGTTAAGAATATTAAATAAAAAAAATACCTTTTTAATGTAGTCACCAATCTTAATAAATTTGGAAATATTTTTAATGACGAAAATAGATGAATTTATTATTATCATATCAGAACATGATGTTATTTTGGGGAATGGGGTTCGTGGCGTCAACAAAATTCCGTAGGCGGAAAAAAACCATAAACGAAAGATAAAACAACCTGTACTCGAAAAATCGAAATTTTACTAACCGCACGAGTATCTTAAAAAATCAGCTTTTGACAACGCGTTGCCATTGCATTTACAAAAGCTCCGATTAAAAAAAATAAGTTAATGACTACAGCAAATAAAACTTAGAAAAATGTCATTCTGAGCACGTGATTATATGAAAGGAAATAAATTGGAAATGGGATATTTTTTTAATCAATAAGAAACAAAGTTTTTTTTCGGATCGTTTGCAATACTAAAGTTACTAAATACATGAAACAATTAAAATGAATAAAAATATTATTTAAATTGCACGAGCACGTGGTGCTTGGTCGTTCAAGAAATTTTTCTGACATAATACAGTGAAATATGCATAGCAGATTTCATTTTAATCTTTATTTTTTATTATCTATATAGGAAAATATAATTGCCTAATTATAACTTTTTTTATCCCAGGAAAAACTCTCTGCGAAACCCCCGTTTGCGAGAGAAGCGGACATTACCAGAAGAAACAGTGCTGTGACATCTCGAAACAGTGCCGCTGTGTCGACCCCGTCACAGGTCAGAACACTGTCGAGCCCCAGAACAACCTGAACTTGCGCTGTCCATGATCAACTTCTCTACGATTTTTACGTTTCGAACACTTGTTTGTATGCATTTTAAATAAATAAATATTTTTTTTAAATAGTGGTGAGTAATGACATCAAATTTTTCGGAGGCTGTTTAGGTGTAGTTTAATTTGTGCGAAAGATTAACATCAAATGATGTTTACTTCTTTCATATCATTTATAGAACTTAAAAGGGAAATAATTAACTCACGTAGTTTTCTTTAACTGTTTTCAGTGAAAAATAAATATTTGGATCGATTCATAAATTCTTTACTTGGTTATCGAAGGTTAGTCAAATCAGAATTTCCGTCCCGCCAGTTCACAAATAGAAAAAAACCATGAAATTGTCACCCGGAGCAGAAAAACTGACGGAAACTATGGTTGAGTCCTAATGGCCATCACCGGCCATGATAGAACCCCCCTTCCCATAGGAAGTACATCCCATCATCGATTGGAGAAGCCTAACTCCCACCTATTAATGTACCTCCAGGGTGGCGAGATCCAATCACCATGACGGAAGCATCTCATTTTAATTATGAGATGAATCCCGGGGGGGGGGAGGTTTATCAGCCGTGTGAAAAAAAAATAATTGGATCAATTCATTTTTTCTTTACCTGATTATCAATGGTAAGTTACATCAGTCTTGCCCGTAGACACAAGGATAAACTATAAAATGAAATGACTAGACCACAGCAACAGCAACACTGGCGGGATTGGAGGTTGAGTCTTAAAGGCCATCACCGGCTAAGGTACAACCAATCCAGTAAGAGGTTCCGTAATCGATGGAAGGAGCCTACCCTCCATCTATTAATGTACCCTCCATTGTAGCAAGAACTAACCACCAAACAGGAAGCGTCTCTTTCTCATTTCGAGGCACCCTTCCCCCCAGGGGGAGGTTATCGACGGTAATAAATACTAAACAGATTTTTAAGAATGCAAAATAGAAAAATAACACTAAAAGTAAATTGTCATTTGCGTTAGTGACTTTGATAGCAAATAATTAATCTCCTATTTTGATTTTTTTAATAGAAGTTTGACAGTTTAAATGCAAAAAGAGTTTTTTACTGTTCTGACTATTCTTACCTTTTTAATGGCAAAAACAGTAAGAATAAGTTAAAACATCTTTTCAGTTCTTTATTGATGATATATAGCTGCCAGTAAAAATAGCCAAATATTTATTTTAAAATTATTTTGACAAAAGCTTATGTATTTAGAATTGATAATAGTTACGAGTTGCTTTTTTTTGTTTGAAGCTTTTATTTAGCTTTTTTAATGAAAAACCTGGCTTTTTAAAAATTGCCAAATCATAAATAGAGTTCAGAAAGGAAATTGTTTAAAATTTTGTCATTGTCTTTACATCGAATTCGTTTCCCTTTTTAATAAAAACAATTACGCATTTATCAACTTCTCTGAGTGAAGCAAGCTATTTAAGAAAACATTTCCTAAATTCTTTCAGAATAATCATTTTTTTCTATGTTTCATTCAGAATGTTTAAAAAGATGCTCAAACAATTCAAACTATTAATGAATTTAATTCGTCCTGAAATTATTTATGAATTTAATGATTCAATATAAGCATACAATCTGACTAGGCATTTTAATATAAAAAATTAAGGTAATTAAAAAAACAAATTAAAATAAAATTAGTAAATTAGCATAAAATGTATGACAGTACAGCCTAATATCGTGTATATATATATATCGAAACAATCATACATAATATTTGAAATCCAGCATATGTGACATGCAAATAAAGGTCGCTTATTGAGGTTATCTATTAATTTCCCACTCTAGAAAAAATAATAATTACAAAAAATCTTTTTAAATTATCTAAAAAACTTCAAAAAAAGATAAAAGTGAAGAAATTTTTTTAAAGGTATATTTTTGATGGGTTTTTTTAATTACTTAAAAATATTTTATTTTATATATAGTGAAATGGTGAATAATCATATTAAAAAAATTATTATTTTTTATTAAAAAAATTTAAACTTCAGTAAAATATTAAAAGGAAAGTTTATTTATAAATTTCTTGGCAATACTTCAAAAATGAATCATGGTAAAAAGAAAATAAAAATGAAGAAACTTCAAAACCTTTTAATGCAAAGTGCATTCCCGTTGAAAATAGTTTAGAAGTTTTGGAATATATATTGATTTTTTTAAAAAAAGGAAACAAAAAATAATGGATTACGTTCTACATAGCCAAGGACTGAAAATACAGTTAAACTAGAAAAGGTCAAAGGGTCATAGTTTAAACTTATTAAAAAAACTTTTAAATAGGCTTAAAAGTCTATTTTTCAATTACCTTTTGATCTAAAGTCTTTATTGTACGTGTTTACATAGTTAAAAATGTTTTATGTTTATAATTGTTAAATTTGCTCAATTCTTGTAGAATTAGAATTAAAAAAATTTATAGATTTATTGGCTGCAAATGAAAATGCAATAAATTAATAAATTTAGAAATTCGACTAAATAATATTTTATGTGACATACTTTTCAATTGGGCAAAATAATAAATTTTATATTTCCATAATACTTGAATTATGGAAATATGAGAATGTAAGAAAAAACATGTCATAAAATATAAGAAAAACATTAAAATTACAGATATTCTAAATATTGTTCTATTAGTGTTGCAAAACATTTTACAGTAAGAAGATTTGAGATAATTCTAGCCGGAGAATCAGATAATACTCTAAAAATTTAAGATAAAATTGTTGATGAAAATATATGAGTATTCTTTGAAATGCAATTAAATTGCTAATATAGGGGTATAAAGGCATTATAAATGCTATTAACAGAAATTATAATTGTAAATACTATTAAGGTAAACATTAAAATTACAGACATTCTAAATTTTTTTCTTTTATGTTGTGAAACATTTTACAGTAAGGAGATTTTTAAAAATCAAGCAAGAGAATGAAGTAATATTCTAAAAAAATTAAGATAAAATTGTTGAGGAAAATATATGGGTATTTATTGAAATTCAATTAAAATACTAATATAGGGGTATTAAATGCATTATAAATGCTATTAACTTCAAGTTAAAAACCTTTTCCATTAGTATCTCAAGTTTTTATAATTTTATTTCATTGTTTTCCAAAAATAATATTTTAAACATTTCTTTCATAAAATAATTGAAATTAAGAGACAAGAACACCTCCTAAAAATAAATACTTTAAAAAGCAGTTTTATATAATTAATGATATACGATCATTTTTAGAATTATTAATCATGGAATAAAGTTTCATATTTCAATTATTTTCGTGTAAAATAAAATTTTCTGTGTGCAGATTTTGCAAGAATTAGCATAATTATTCTTAGAAGTTAGGAATATTGACAGATTGTAATTTTCTAAAAAGGTAACATTTTACGTAATTGTCTCGAATGTGGATGTAAATTTCAAGAAATCTGCCCTATTTTTAGGGGTGTAAATTTTTTGCTATTTCAAGAACCTGAAAATAGGCAATAACATAGACAATAATTTTAAAAAACTGATATTAGCTCAATGAATGGTTTTAAAAAATTTTTAAAATATGATTAAAAAGTTAGGATTTTTGCACATTTTGGGGAAAAATATTAAATTTAACATGGTTGATTTAATTTTTATTTTTAATTAAAATTTTAAAGACAATTTTTGCAAAAGTGGAAACATTTGCCTTCTATTTTATCATACAATTTTAATTAAATATTTTTATGATATGTGAGAGTTTACAATGGAATTTGTTTGAAAAAATTTCCCTTTGTTTCACTTTTTTTTCTTCAAAAATAGGCTTCATTTCATAAAATACAAAATAAGATGAATTTAATGAATATATTTGAACGTAAAAGAATTTTTTCTTTGGTTACAAAAAATTTGTGAATTAAAAAATAGAATCGTATCAAATGAAACTTGCAATAAAGATTTCATTTCGTAAAAAGTCAATAATATTACTGCTAATATGTATGTTTCATGTATGCAAGTTTAAAGTTATCTCAAGTCCAATTACACCGATCTTTCTACGTCTATCCAAGTGACACTATGAATTATGTCTATCTGAAACACAACCATGATACCCATTGTTGCTATATGATTTTTCAAGTGATCTCAAGTCCAATTATGTTGATAACTCTACGATTAACAATTTATAGGAATTCACCTTTAGAGATGATATTCTTGAGCAAAATATTTACTCATTTCTTGAAACCATGTGTACTTATTTTATTTCAATAAGAGATAATACACGAATTCATAGAAATGAATACTTAATACCATAAACTAATATTTATGGATAGGCTATCATAATATTCTATTTTGGATCCCTTCGCTAAGTATGGCTTAACATGCCCTTCCTGGTCTTTTCTAAAACCTTTACCAGCCATGAAGGTATTTTTACCAACCATGAACACTACTATTCCTAATAATTATATATTATCTAATTCTTATAATGATCCGATGCTATTGAGTGTGTATAACTTGCACAAATACTGGTAGCAACCAAAGCTAAAATTTTTACAGTCCTTAACCTTACTTCATCTTGTATTATTTAATTACTTAACAGGAATTTTTTTTGTACATTTCTGAAGTCTGCTGTAAAATGTGAAAACGTTCTCTAAATTTCAAATCGATTTCTTTCATATTACTTTCATTTTTGATTCTGAAGCTTAAATTTTGCGTTGTAATACATATTTAAAAAAACAGAAATGAAATTCTCCAACAGAAAAAGCTATTTTAAACATATGGCTTGTTTGATATTTTTCAATGAAAAAAAAATGCTTCAAAAAACAATTTTCCTATAATAAGAAAAAATATTTATAAAATTTTGATTATGAAATAAAAATATCTAAAATTATTTGTTTATTTCAAATCAGCATCAAAGATAAAAAATGCCACTAAATAAGTGAAATTAGTGTCAAAAAACATCTCTATCTCTTCAGAATTGATAAAAATATTTTTTCTCCATCCCAAAATAAACTTTACGAAGCAAAATCATAACTCAAAAACTTGCAACATCATATTACTTTTTTTTAGTATTTTGATTAAGTCATTCAATGTTTCCATTAAATTTTATCATTAAAAAATAAAATATCAACAAATTAAAACTTATTTTTAAAACAATTATATGAACTCAAACACAAATACAGATAACTTTTATTAATAACTCTTAAGCAACATTTTTTTATTTTATAAGTCAAAGATAATCGACGGTAAAATATTTTTTATCAAGATAATTAAACTTTTTTATTTTCTATCAAGTTTATCAAAAAGTTCTAGAAGATATTTTATCATTTAAAACTGTTAATTATTTTAGAAATAGTGCACTCATAATTCAAATGTCTTGAATTATTTTATATATTATGTAGATTTCCAAAATAAAATTTTGAAATGTTTTTTTATTTTCGATCTTAAACCTTACAATATCTATTTCTTAAAATTAAGATAATATTTTATTTGTTTGTTACGTAACTCCATCTTTTGATTTATTAACAAAATATATAGCCTGTATTTAACATATATACTTTAATAGATTTAAATTAACTTCAGCAGTTGAATTTAATGCATGCTGACCTTTCGGTGCACTTTTTAAAAGCTTAAAATGTTTAACAAAGCACATGTTTCTAATTCAAATACAAAATGGAACTAAAAATGTTAGTTTAATTTTAATAAAAATGTGACAACTTTTATTGTCATTAATCACCCAATTTTTAACAAAGGTTTAGAGAATAGCGGCATTCACACCAATCTGAAGAAATTTTAAGCAATATATTTTGCTAATTTTCCCCGAAATATTATTAATACATCTAACTGAATTTCAAAATACTTGAAAATAATTTCCATTTTCACAAAAGAATATTAAATTCCACTAAGATGTAATTTATTTATTTATTCACTAAATGTCACTAAAATAATCAAAGATATAAAAGAGAGAAATATTAGAATTTAGTGAAGAGAAGATGTTAGAATTTGGATAGAGATGGGATAGAGATACTAGAATATAGATAAAGATATAATAGAGATATTTGAATATAAATAAACATATAATAAAGATATTAGAATATAGATAAACATATAATAGAGTATTAGAATAGAGATAGAAATAGAATAGAGACATTAAAGTTTAGTGAATTTAGTATTTTTAGCTTGATGAAAAATAATAAACAATCCAATTTCTCAAAAATAATTGAAAATTTCAATATGGCTAAAAAAAATTGTTTTCATTAAAAAATAATAAAACTAACCCTTATTTGAAAATCAAATATCCTTTTGGCTTTATTTTAAATGCCCGTAAGATTGAGATCCACTCGGTGATTCAAGATTCTTTTAATTAAATGAAAAGTTCATATATAGGAAAGACTGAAAAATATTTATATGCAATTAATATGAGACTCGTATCTTAATATTTTCTCTTAAAAAACAAAATTTTACCAAAAAACACAAGCAAGTTTTGTCACCAACGTACTACAAATTATAAGTAAATCATATGAGTTTCTTGGTGTAATGAAAGAAAAGCCAACCCCAAATTGA
>JAOUZG010049283.1:1361412-1381467 GCA_026289955.1 Argiope argentata
TTAGTATCTCAAATTCTGAATTTATTCTCCGTCAATTTCCTTAAGATTTAGAGCATTGTAGGATAAAATAATTTCAAAATATTTAAAAACAAATAGAAGCTATAAATTAACGATATTAAATAATTAGATTACACTATATTTGATTTTGATTTCTTTCCCGAGGTTGTGTTATTAATGCTAATCCCTTAAAATTTTTGCAAATCGTCTATAAATTTATGTTTGATTTCTCTTTCTCCTCTAAATATTATTATTTAAATTTATTAAAACCTGTCCTCTTTTTTTTTAATAAATCTCATTCTACAATCTTTCTTTATGATTACAGTTTTCTTTAGAAATATCTTTTATTAAATCTGCAAAAGATTTTCTAAGCATATTGATGGTAAATCTCATCTCATCTGAGTCTTTAAAAAGCCTATAAAAACTTGTATTTTTCCTATTTCAGTCACAAAAGGTCTATAAAAGCTTGGATTATTCAAATTAGAAACTTAGAAAGCCTGTAAAAACTTCGATTTCTCATTCCTGGCCAAATTTTTATAGGGTATCAATCTTAGAATTGCTATAAAAAATTTATTACTTCTCAAATAAAAGTATTTGAAAGTCTGAAACAAAACTTGGATTTCTCGAGCTTGAAATTTCAAAAGTTTTTTCATAATCTGATTTCAAACATTCTGTATTTCAAGATTATTTAACCTAACGTCAATTATTTCAGTTTTCTTTTGAATTTTTATTTTATAAAAAAAATGAAATTGGAGAGCAAGTAAAAACTAAATTTATTATCGTAAAAAATGTGCAATCCAAAATTTATCACTCTTATTCCTACGATATATCTTCAGCTTATCTATAATTTATATGATATTCCTAGTTATAATACCAAAATGATCTTTTCATTTTATTTTTTTATAAAATTATCCATAATTTGATTTATTGCCATGACATCACAAATATGATTTTTACTGAATCAGCTAGAACATTTACAATCAGAAATATGTTTAGAAAATGTGTTTGTAAAACTTAACTAAGTGAATGATTTTTTATTCTATAAATATTATAAATAATTAATATTTTTTAAAAAAAAATACTTAATTTAATATTCATTTTGGTGTTTTTAAAAAAATGTTAACAATTTTTGTTCATAATAGGTTTTTATTGTTTTGAGAAATATTAGCGTTGTTTTTAAAGATTTTTAGATTGAATAAATTGAGTTTTTAAATTTCTAATGCTTCTTAAAATATTTTTAAGGTTAATAATATACAATTTTTAAATTCTTAATATGTTTTTAATATTTTTAAGATATAATAGATTTTTAATAATTTTAATGTTTATTAGATTTTTAATAATTTTAAGATTTAATAGATTTTTAACAATTTTAAAATTATACTTCTTTTTAATGCTTGTAAAATTCAAATATCATAATACGATATTTTTTTAGATATTTTATATTTTTTTTATTTTTAATTCGCTCATTTAGATATTTCTGAATTAACTTATTCACATATTTAATTTCTAATACATATTAATTGTTTTGGTTATTCTCAATTTATTATGGTTTTGTATATTTGTTGTTTATTTTGCAATACGCTTTATAACTCTTTATTGTATAAAGTGTAGTTTCTTTCCAATAAATGAATGGAATAATTTTAATACAGCCATTTAAAATATATACATTGGATTGTAAACCTCCAATGTCAACTTATCAAAAATTTCGAAATTATCAACAGTATATTTTTTTCAGTTAATAAATGAAATAATTTTAATATCGCCATTTATAATATATACATTGGATTTCAAATCCCCAATGTAAACCTATCGAAAACTTTGAAAGCATCAACAGTTTTCATATATTCCAAGATTCTTTGGAATATGAACTCAAATAAAGAATTGTACTGCTAATTTCAAATACTTCCCAGTATCTCGTTTTTTTATTTTGAAAATCTAATTTTTTTTAAATATTAATGACAATAGTCGAAACATAGTCATTTTTAGCGATACTTTTCTTTAATTTTTAGCGATACTTTTTCAGACTTAAAAAATAACAAAAAAAAAGGAAACTGCGATTTATATTTTTAAATCATACATTGCTCGAGAATAAAAAAAAATAATTGATAAAGTAACCAAAAGAGGATTTAAATAGAATTGATTTGAAATAAAAGTTAGTTTCAGGTATGACATAAAACTGCAATAACATATATTATTTATTTACGTGCATAAATTTTCACCTACGAAATTTTCATAATTGCATTCCTTTTAAATCATCTATTTTCTTACTTACTAACAATTTAAATAAACAATTTGTATATGATAACTTAAAATTCCAAACGGAACTTTTGCAAACGATAAATATAGCTATAAAAATAGGAAAAATCTGTAAGTTAAAATATCTATAAGATTTTTAATGTTCTGTAATATTAATTGATTTTTCAACTAAACTTTTATCTTTTTTCTGGAAATATGTTAAATAAGCTGGTTTTATATTAAAAGAGAATTTAGTATTGCACTTCTTTAATCGAATAAAGAAACAACATTTCTAAAAACAAAGCTAATTTAAATAAAAAGAAATATAGAAAAAAACAGCTTGCATATTAGAAAAAAAATATTTTCAAGTCTTCAAATTTATTTCTAGGAATTGCCTGCAGTTTTGAAGGGAAATCCCAATACTGATTAAAAAGAAATATTTTAGCGATATTTTTGATAGATAGTGTTATTATATCTTGATAAATTCTAAGTACAATTGTTTCCCATATAGATGGCTGTTAAAAACACACTTTTATCATTGATTACTTCTAAATGATAATTAGCAAACCGTATTTCCAGAAATATTACCGATTCTTGCTACAAAACATACATACGTAGTTCTTAGAAATGTATTGAAAAGAAATCAGATTCTGAGATACGCTGAGTTTTGTTTCAAGAAATCTCTTTGAAAATTAAGATTCCATAGTAGATTCCGAGAATATTTTTCTTTACAAAACATGCCTTAGCTTTTTGGCTTTTTGCTCCTACGTAATTAAAAATGAGTTTTGCGATGAATGAAGCACTTGTAGAGATCCGATATCGCTTTATCTTCTGATTTCATCGTGGACCAAAACAAGCTGCCTTTAAAAAGACTAGCAAGTTTCTGAAGTTCAACAAAGTCCAGCAGGTTCCAAAGGATAATCATCGTAAGTAAACTCCTATTTATAATATAGCTTTCTTTTATCTCTATTTTTTATACTAAACTCAGTCCAAATTGTATACTATATATTTAATAAATATTCTAAATTGTTACTATATAGTTACTTCAAAATGTTTCTAAATCACTTTCCCTTTAATAACTCATTTTTATAAATTAAAAATAATTATTTCTTAAAAATTTAAGTGCATATTTTTCCTTATTATTAATTTTAAAATGTAAAAGTAATTTATTTAAAAACAAAAAGAATCGTGGTGATCTATTATGCATTTATTCTTCTTAGCGAATATAGTTAGTTACAAATATTTTCAAATTTCTTTTAAATTTAGTTTTATAAATCATATTTTTTATTAAAGTATCACAAGCAACATAAATTTTTGTAATGATTAATTGAAGCAAAAATCAAAAATAACCGTAACGATTTATAGCATCTTCTTTTTTGTACACATAAATAATATTTAACATTTTCAATTCTACAGCTCTTTTAATTTATTTAATGATTAATTAAATTTGTTTATATAATTTTTCAATGTGTGTTAATCACAGTAAACAATCGATTTATTTTATTATTTTTAATAAATGAGATTCATAAAAAAAAAGAAATCTTTTGATTGTTAATTGTATTATGAGCCATATTTCCCATAAAAGTTTCAACCTGAAATTGTATTTTGTAAGTATAAAATATTTATTGCTTATCCTGTGTAATAAATTATTATTTACAATTAATTATAACAATAAAAGTTATCTTAAATTTTCAATTCCTTTCGTATAATTAATATATTCATTTCATTCAAGTTGAATCTGAATTTATAGCCATTTCTCAATTTTTTTTTGTAATTTTGGAGTAACTTCGATGATTGGTTGTTGGTTAAAATATTAGTAAATTTTCCCTTTTCTGAATTTCTGTTTATACCAATATTATTCATTTTTTGTCTGAAATATGCCAACACAAGATTAACAGAGAGATATTAAAATGATTTAATTTTACCATTTGTTGCCATCTTAACTCGTTCCAATCAAACGATTAATATGTTATTCTATGTAAAAATTATTGATTTAGATAGATAAGATAGTTTGAATATTCATATTTTAACATGATTATTATTAACTGACAAACTCTCTCTAAATTACGGCATGCCTGTTTAAGACCTCAGATTTTATTATTCATCTGACTGATATACTAAAACCGCGGTAGCCTGGAGAAAGAGCTTCTTTTTTGGAATAAAGTTTGGTCCAAGTTAATATCCTAGAGTAGGGATTGCGAACCTTTCTGGATCAAAGTGCCATTTTTTTCTAAAAAAACGTTTAAAGAGATATAGACATGCCATGAAGTAATTTTAATGTGTGATTATTGGGAAAATAATGGAACTAAATACCAACAACTCTTTATTTACTCGGAAAAAATACATTTTGCATTGTATAGTAGTGAAGGTTTTAGTTATACGTGTAATTCAAATGAAAGAAAAATAGTGTGACTTCTTTTGTTGTAAATGACAAATAACTTATATTACTATTGCAAGAAGCTACTTTTGGCAGAATGCATGCTGAATTAGAGTGATTTGCCAAACGGTCTCTAAAAGAGTTTTTAATGTTATTCATCTCGGAAAATAAAGACTCACGGGCATAGGTAGATGAAAATATGATTAAAATAGCAAGAGCTAGCTTGTCCAAAAAGTTAAATGTTCTGGAATCGAATACCATGTTTCCAAAAATTTTGTTATGGCATTTTTAAGAATATTGCTTGTTAATCCCTCTTTTTATTCAAGTATAACTACGTAATTGTTTCAAAAAATTTTTGAATCTATCTTGAACTACAGAGGACCATCAGTTACTGAAAAAATCCTTTTCAAATCAATTTCTTTCTTTGTAAGCGAATTTCTATATTAAATCTATTAAATTTGGATTTTTAATTTTAAACACTAAGTTGTTATCGAATTAATATCAAAAAATATTACCGCTTAAAAAGTCACTTTATTCCATTTCATCTCTTCAGTAAATTGTGTAGTTAATTGATTATATATTTTTATTTCCATTTACAAATTTCGCTTCACTTTCTTAACGCGAAGCATTCGATGTTCCGTAAAGCTTTTTATTAAAAATTTGACCGATCTATTATACAATCCTCAAAAAAAAATTAGATTTTAACTGAAATCTTAAAATATTGACTTTAGTATGAAAGTTCTATCATGAAAATACTATAAACATAAGTTTTTTTTTAATTCCTAAAAAATATATTAATAAAAAAGAGACTTTAATTTTATTAAAGCATTATAATATAATTTGTGACACTGGTGTATTGTTTAATCTATAATGTAACCATTTGCAACATTTTATTCTTTCTTTTCTAATCATTAAAAATATTTCGAAATATTTCAAATAATTTTCTATTATTATCATATACTATCATACTTCTATTATCACTATTTTTTGATTTAAAAAAATGTAAAAGTCATGCGCTTTAGTATTAAATCGAAAATAATTAACTATTTACTGATACCAATTTTACTAACAAGCAAATTTTTCTAATTTTAATTTTTTTTTTCAAAATAACTTTGAGTATATTATAAAATGATATTTTTCGACATCTTAGCTGCTATGTGTTTTAATAGTATTAAGTATATTACTGTTTACGTATTGTCGTTTCTTTATCTTATAAAATAATATGTAGGCGAATTAATTATAAAACATCATTTTATTATAATGTCATTTTATTATAATATTTTATTATAATGTATTATAATGTCATCATTTTATTATAAGAAGTTTGAGTCCCCATTAACAGTTTTCCATAAATAAATATTCATTAAGAAATAAAAGTTCCACTATTTTTATTATATTTTATCTCAGAAATGGCGGCTTTATTTCTAAAATCAAATAACCGAATACTTCCAGTAGTCCTTAAAACCTTTCATTCATATAAAGTAAACTGTTTTCCGATTTATTAATATGATTCCGCCATTAAAGCTTTTCAAAAAATAAATAATGATTTTTTTTTAATTTTATGCTTTACTGCTTTGTAATTAAAAAAAACTTATCCTTTTTTTAATAACATCTTATTATTTCCATTTCAACATACGATTTGAAATTGTTAATATTAATACCTAAAATATGAATTTTTAATACTGATACTAAATTTTTTCAGAATTTCATAACTTAACATGTAAGCCCTAATGATCTTCCGCTTACTTACTGAACTAATATCGTGATCGGTTTTAATCAGTTAAAAGCCAATTTAATTATCTTGTCTCTGAAGATATAATGTTATAATATCCTAGAAATAATGTGAAATATTTCGCTATTCGTATTTTTCCCAAAAGACAAATAATCTGTTAGAAACTTCATTAAGCAAACAAGTAATATGAAAAAAATTAAGTCAGTTGCTACTTAGGTCAAAAAAGAAAAAAATATTTTTTAGTTATTTTTTATTAAATAATCACAATGAATACAAATAATTTATCAAAAAAATGATTGATTTTCGCAGGAATAGAACTCGCATTCTTCACCTTCACGTGAAAAATACTGAAACCCTCGCATTTTACCAATCGAGCTACTGTTTGTTGATTTCCATTTTCATTAAAAACTGCTAAAAATCTATTTAAAATATTAAAAATTTAATTAAGTTTAATGAATGAACTAATATTTAAAAAAAAACTGTATTAACATCGAGTGTTATCCACAACCAGTTTACAAAAATGCTTTTGAACTTGAGAACTTTAATTAAAAAACGGTGAAATTGTTCAGATTATAACTGAGCTAAAATATGCAATTTTTCTAGGTATCAGTCTTGATTAAGAATTTGAAAGCATATTTTATTAATTTACACAAATATTCAACAAACATTTTAAAAAAATTGTTCAGTTATAATTATATAATTATTATTTATTATTAATAAATAATAATTATATATTGCATTATTATTATTTTCATAATCTTATTTTAATGGTGTTTATTTTTCAGGTTTAATAAAGAATTTTATTACAAACACATAAAAAAGGAAATAACAGAAGAAAAATGTTGTCTACTGTTGTAAGTAATAAATTAAATTTTCATTAAATATTATGCTGAATAAATATTTAAATAAAATACTACAAAAACGAAAAAAAGTTTATTAAGAAAACTTTCAGATTATTTTTCGTTTATTATAAGAGTTCTTTTCTCTGATATTTTTTGTAAGCGTGTGTATATTAAATCTATAAGTTATCTTAAGTAAAGCTGTGGAGTCATTTATCTCTATATAATGAATACTTCGCTTAAAATTCAACGAAATTTCTTCGGCTCTATATTATTATTTAAAGCAATGAAAATAGACAATAATTAAATAATATATAATGCATTTTATAAATAACAGCTCATTTCTCACGCACGTATCAATTTGAATTGGTGTGGATTTTCCTAGAGCAATATCTTGGTTTTTCTCCACTTTGAAATATATTTATATAATACAATTAAACCTTTGGAATCAGCATTAAAAATAGGATGAATTAAAAAACATACCTATTGAATAATCAGATTTTTACTTTTATATCAAGAGGTTGTAAACAAATATAATGTTTTTTTTTACCCTTTTAAGACTTTTGCCATCTACTTTTTTATTTTCTTTAATAATAAATTCGACATAACCTTAAAGTGCGTAGGAAATAAATAAAAAGAGGATGTTACTTCCATTATTTAGAATTTTTCATTAATAAATGAATGATCATTTCATTGCAATCATTTTTTTGCCGTTCCGGTGAGAGCAATTACTTTCATTATTAATAACTCTTCATTAATAACTGACTGATAATTTCCTTACAATCAAGTACCTTTCCCGTTCCCTAAAGAGATATATCTTTCATTATTAATTGATTTAATTAATAACTGACTGATGATTTCATTACAATCAAGTACTTTGACTTTCTAAAGAGGGTTATTTTTTCATTATTATAATAAATTTTAAATAATAACTGAATAATCATTTCGTTGCAATCAAGTCTTTTTGCAGTTATCGAGAAGGCAATTATTTTTCTTTCGAAATAACTTTTAATTAATTACTGAATGATAGTTTCATTGCAATCAAGTTTTTTGCCGTCTCCGATAGGGCAATTACTTTCATTATTAATAACTTTTAATTAATAACTGACTGATGATTTCACAACAATCAGGTACCTTTCCCGTTTGGAGACTGACATTTATTTCATTATTAATAAATTTTAATTCGTAACTGATTGATGATTTCACTACAATCAAGTACTTTTGCCGTTCCCGAGAGGGTTATTTCCTTCATTATTAATAATTGTTAGTTAATAACTGAATCATAATTTCATTGTAATCAAGTTTTTTTGCCGTTATCGAAAGGGCAATTATTTTCCTTTCGAAATAACTTTTAATTAATAACTGAATGATCATTTCATTGCAATCAAGTTTTTTTCGTTCCCTAGTACATTTTCTGTAATTTAAAATCAACATTTATTGGTATTGCATAATTGTTTTTCCCCCCTCTAAACTGTAAATTGTAGATTAAACTCATCCATTGCACATCTTGAAAAAGAAAAATATAAATGTTTTTTTCAGCAAAACATGCCTACGAGATTTAAGATACTTTTAACTAGCTTGCTCAATATAGTTGTTATGCAACTGTTTTGTTTTATAAATTTTCTTTATCGTTTGTATGTTTCAACAAATTAGAATTATCAATTCAAAGTTATTCGTGATGTGACTCACATCTATGCCAATCTTCTTTCAGGCAATTTTCACCATCCTGTTCGGTTGTGCTCTGGCAAGTAAGTAAAAATCTTTAAATAAACAAATCAATGGAAAAATGATTTTTAAATGCACAATATATATTTTAATAATTGCAACCAATAATTGAATAACGATTTCTAATATTTATTTATTATTTTTTCAAATCATATTTGTCTATTATGACAGAATATCCATCCATTTATTCATAACTCATATAGAAGCGCGTAGTTTTGAAGAACTTTTATCATTTCAATTGTTTTTAAATATATTCACATAGCTTGAACAACTATATTTATCACTTCTTGAATCATAATTAATATTCAATCAAATCAAAAACTAATTTTTTATGTCTTTTTTAGCATATATATTAAGTCAATTTAAAATTAGACTATTTTGGCATAATTATTAAACAGGAATTTTTAAATCTTTATATTGATTTTTTTGGTCCACTATATTTAATTATACATAAAAATAAGGCTTGATAATCAAAATTGAGCCAATCATAATTGTTTACTGGAAGGATTATTAACACAATAACTAAATTAAGATAATGTAGAGTTGGATTTTTTTTACTACGCTGTTCTAAATATTTATGGTTAAAAGGTTTTCTTTTTAATCTTTTGATCTCCTCATAAAAGAATTACCAACTGATATGCGCAACGTTGTTTTGGCTTCTAGCCAACTTCTACTTTGGATTTGTTTATTTTATTTGTGCCTAAAAAAGGAATGCGAGTCTGAAAAATAAATTTGTTTTTATTACGTAAGCTTCATTTTATTCCCAACGGAATCTGGACGAGTTTATGAAAGTCTACATTAGAGCACTAAATTCTTTCTTTTTTTTCCCCTTCCCCATTTTTTTAAATTTTTCGTTTGGTAATTCCTTTTTATCTGATAGCGAACTTATCGTTACTATAATATTTAAAGCTAATTCGAATGATTAATTTTAATTTGTATGTTTGTGATCCTTGTATAAAATCATTGTAAAATTCTTATTTTATTAACATTTTTTATGTTGATTGTAGCAATGACTAAGAAGCTGAGGTCTGCTGATTCATATTATTTTTATTTCATTTGGTAGTTTTTTCCGATATATTTTAACACTATTTTTTTAGATTTTATACTTGGCATCCCATGTTCATGAGAACTTGAATTTTAGAGGTTTCAGAATCGAATTTTGTGATTCTTGAGACCGGATTATTATCTTTTATACTATCATTCTACATTATTTTTGAATTTCTAAGGCATTTTTTGTATAAATTTATTCATTTTATGTTTAATTTAATCATACTTATTTCACTTTTCATTATTTAGAAGAATTTTTTATTTTATGAAATTCAACTTTTATTATTCCAAATCTGTTCACGTCTCATTTCTTATCAATATTTGCTTCAAATCTATTTTAATAGTTAGTTCTAATTTTTGTGCTCGGTAATATCAAGGATAGAAAAGTTCAAACTGCGAGGAAACAAAACTTTCATTGTTACAATATTATATGCTAACATATAATATGAGCTACAAATAATATTTTTTTTCTGAAGCACGCCGCAAACATGTATGAGTACATATTCTTGTATATTTATATTGTGAACATGTACTTCACTTAGCTAATATGTGACAATCATGTCTAAGACCTTATAAACAGGATAACAGCTTGTCTAGATCAGCATATCTCCTAGTAAATTTATATATCTTAATACAAAGGCATTTTTCAAAACTTTAATATGACTAGAAATATAAATTTATTATGACTTCCATATTAAATATTGAGTGCATCTGAACGAGTCTTTTTATCTAACAGCGACAATTGTGGGTAGATAATTAAACGAATTAAATCACAAATTTATGTAAAATAATGCAAATCACAAAATGCATATTTTGATAAATTATTCAAAAGTAATTCTAAAATATGCGCAAATAAATATAATTGTCAATCATGCCAAAAGATATTGCAAAACTGGAAGTTAATAACTGAAAATAAAGCCAAGTGTTTTATCAAATTTCTTTCAATTTGGTATCAATAAAAGGCATACAATGATTGCATAAATTTAATCTCTAAATTAAGAGAAGTTGATATTTTAAAACATCCATTCAAAATGATGATTTTGAATACGAAATATTAAAGAACGTTTTGAACTTTACCGTTTGAACAAATAAGTTTTGTTTCCTTTTTGAATGCGTTTTAGAATGCGGGGAAAATAAATATATCATGCATGAAGCCATGCATTTGGACATGAAATCAAAACTGCCTACAAAAAAAATCTGGCCACAAATTAATCCTTTCAGATGAGGTTATTACAATTAATATATATTATAAAGAGGTTATCAAGGAAAATATTAGGAGGTTATTAAGATTGTTATTCGACACAAGCGATTACTAACTTTAAAATCTTGGAGATTATTAGGAAATTATTAAGATTATTATTGTACTCAGGAGATTATTAAGAGGTTTTTAAAATTATTATTGTACTCAGGAGATTATTAGGAGGTTTTTAAGATTATTATTAGATGTACGAGAATATTATTGTACTCAGGAGATTATTAGGAGGTTTTTAAATTTATTTTTAGACTTACGAAATTATTAAGGTTATTATTAGACTATGGAGATTATTAGGAAATTATTAAAATTATTATTGTACTCAGGAGATTATTAGGAGGCTATTAAAATTGTTACTAGACATAGGAAATTATTAGGAGGTTACTATTACTAGACATAGATTATTATTAGGAGTTATTAAGCTTATTACTAGACATAGGAGGTTATTATTATTAGACACAAGAGATTATTAAGGTTATTATTAGATTTCGAAGATTTTTAGGAAATTATTAAGATTATTGTACTTGGAAATTATTAGGAGGTTATTAAGATTATTATTAGACATAGGAAATTATTAGGAGGTTATTAAGATTATTATAAGACATATAAAATTATTAAGATTATTATTAGATATAGAAGCTTATCAAGATTAACATTTGATTCAGGAAATTATTAGGATGTAATTAAGATTATTATTGGACATAGGTTATTAAGATTATTATTGGACATAGGTTATTAAGAATATTATTAGATATAGGAGATTAAAAAGATTAATATTAGATGCAGGAAATTATTAGGAAAGATGGGACATTGTAAGAGATGGTTAGCTGTAAAACTATTCCTTCCAGTATGCAGAGAAAAATTTATTCTGTTTGCTTTTCAGGAGACATTAGAACAGAAACCACCTGCCAGACTCACCAACGCAACTCTGGAGGCCAGCGAGCCCTAATGCACTGGGACATCCAGTGCGATTCCCAGGGAAGCTACCTCCCCCTGCAGTGCACCGTTGAGACCCCCAAATGGTGCGCCTGCTACAACAAGGAGGATCCAATCACGAGACCTTCCAGGAGCACCACTTCCTGCGAGTGCCACTTGGCTAAGGACTTGGCAATAAAAGCCAGTAAGTGCATTTTGCGGCAATTGTCCTTATTGCCTTTAGAAGGCCATTTTATCCTGGAGAAAAAATGTGTTAGGATATTTGTTTAGACTAACCTTGGCAATAAGTCATGTGAGTGTCTATTTGAAGGTGACATTCGAATTATTCAGTCTATAATACATTTATAGACTGAACATTTAGCAATCTTCAATAAAGATTTCAGATTGCTAAATGTTTACGCCTGTACTCCGTTTTATTATAAATAGTAAATGAAGGCTACATAAAAAATTTCATTAAATTTAAAGAGTAGATTAGAGGTGTAAATTGGGATGTAAAAAGTTTAAAAAACCCTGTACGCTTTCTGCATTATACCTTGTAATATTATCTTATTTATAATTCTCTTTATCATAATTTAATATTGTGATATTATATCATTAATGGCACGGCCGTAAAACCTTTAAAAGTCCATTTTCGCCTAGAAATATTATATTACGATATATTTAGAATTAAGAATAGCTTAAGAGAATTTATTCATTTTTTATTAAATAAATTTAATTTGATTCATTTGATTTTATTTCTAGTAAGAGGAAAAAAATAATTTTTGAGAATTAATTTGGTAGTTGATTACTAAATAAAAATTAAAACAACATTTCGTGTGAGATAAGGAATTAAAGCAACTAAGCTGTATATTATTGAAAACGTCATTTCAACAGTAGAATTTGAAAAATATGTCAGAACTTATTTACATAAGTTCACACAAAAGTTGATGAATTCGGTGGTACATAACATCGTGTAACATTCTTTATATGGTCCTTGAAATGGTTTATTGAGTTTCCTGCTTTGAATTTAGTATTTAACTTTCTTTGGTCCTAGAAAGGGTTAAGTATATTTTTTTCAATGAATTTATTATTTAACTTACTATGGTCTTAGAAAGGATTAAATAAGTTTATTTCAATGAATTTGGTATTTAAAGTTTTCTCAATACCAGAATCGCAGACTTACACAATTTTTCTACTTTAATTTGTGTTTATTTTTCATTGAATAAAATTTAGTACCATTGTTCAAATTTTATAAAAATGTATTGTGAGATTTTTTTTTCTCCATTCAGCATCAGTTGCATATTTTGTTTTTAAAATGAATCATGGCTTATTTTCTAAAATATATATTAATAAATATATAATAATAAAATATATAATATTTATTTAATTTAAGTATTACAAATGAGATTTCATTACTTTTATTTCGAATCGATAGAAAACAATTTGACAATAGAAACAATTAAACTTAATTCTAAATTTCTTAGCAAATTTACATGAATTATTTTTTTCGTCTGCACATTTTGTGAGATTTGCTACTGATAGAATAATCAAATTTTAAAGAAGATGTAAAAGGATTTTTAGAATATTTATATTCTTATTAATTTTATATACTTTATATTTCATATTTATTTATACATCGAAAATTCCAGAAAGCCTAGTAGCAAAAAACAGCAACTTGTTGTACAAAATATATTGGTAAATAACAGGCAACATTTCTTTAACTGGATAGTACTTTATAAAATTTTTTACTATTGCAAAATATTCAACAAATCAAATATATTCCCATACTGAAGATATATTTTTGAACCCACAAATCCACAAATACGCTAATAAAATGAAATTATAAAAAATAAAATGACAATTGATTTAATTTAATATAACATTTATATTTTAAAACGTCAAAAAAGGAGAGGGGACCGAAAGACACTTCAGCCAAAACCAAGAGCAAAGTTTAATCCTAATGTCCACTATGCCTTCAGCTCTGTCAGAGAAAGTCTCCTAATGTAGAGCGGTGTCCTTTGGGTGGTCCCAAACGTTATTCTATATCCTCTTTCAATTCCTACTATTAGTTCACACTCTCCCTATATCTCTCTATATCTTGTTCAAATTTTCAATCGTTAATAATATACTTTTTGTTCATCTACTCAAGTTCAAATGCATTTTTTAAACTTGTTGTGGATGACACTCAATGTTAATACATTTTTTTCAAATATTAATTGATGAATTAAATTTAGTTATTGATACTTTAAATAGTGCTTTAGCAGTTTGTAATGAGAATACAAATCAACAGGCAATAGCTCAATCGGTAAAATGCGGAGATATCGGTATTTTTCACGTGAAGGTGAAGAATGAGAATTCAGTTCTTGCGAAAATCAATAAAGTTTTGATAATTTATATATATTAATTGTAATTATTTAATAAAAAGTAACTAGAATAAAAAAAAATTCGTTGTTGACCTAAGTAGGAATTGATTTAATTTTTTTATAAATAACACGTTTTTATTTAAACCTAAGGCCGAGATATCATGGTTGGTAGGAAGTTAAATAAGCATCCCTTGGCTGAACTCGAACCCACCAGCCTAAGGCTCCCCGTATATGTGTTTGTGGTGATTGCCGAGCGTTAAATCTGCCGTGGTCTCAAAGTCCTCCATGTCGAGAGCAATATCATTGGAGGTGATGGTTCTGTGGGATCACTCTCTCTTCCAGATTTAAAGTGCTATTTGTGGATGAATGAATGAAGTCAGCTCTTTAAAAATGGTTCGCAACTAGAAGTTAGACTTCTGCCCTTGCATGTTCAGGGATCCATACCCTCAGAAGCTTATTACACCCCCTTCCACCCCCTTCCATTGTAAAGCTGAACACGAGAACAACAACATTTCAACCTTGATATTTCTTTGAAAAACAAATAACCTCATAGGACATGATTCACCAATGTTCCTAAAAATAAAAAAGGTTCTTTAATCTAAGATCAAAAACATAACGAAATTATGGCAAAACCGCTAACTTAATGCCCTTTTCCTGAATTATCTGAATTAATTAACTTTTATCTGCTATCGATAATAATTCTTTGTAATTTATCAAAAAATCTTTTTAAATGCAATTCGTCCCTTTTTTTCCAGACAAATCCCCCTGCGAAATCCCCGAGTGCCACAAGTCCGGGAAGTTCGAGAAGAAGCAGTGCTGCAGCCGGGACAACAAGTGCCGATGCGTCGACCCCACCACCGGTCAGACGACCGTCCAGCCGACCGCCAACAGGAACCTCAAGTGCCCTTAAGCGAACATCAGAAACCTGCGCTAGTCATCATGAGGATATTGTTACAGGAATTGCAATTTTCACTGATCAATAAATGCGATTTGTAATTGACGTCTCTCAATTTTTTTGTCAATGATTTAATTTAAAGAAGACAATCTAGACTCTGATTAGTAGAATGTCAAAAGTAATAATGGGTATTTGGGTCAAAACAACAACAAAATGGGACAGTTTTAGACTTTTTTTTTTAAATTTTAAGAATAACTAGTCTTTGTGTTCATATGTCAGAAATTTGCATAGATATATTCTTCCAAAGTTTCATTAAATAAAATGGGAGACTGTACGAATTAATTTGGACTTCTTTAGAAGGAGATGACATAAATTACAAAAATTAAATTCCTACATGACAGATAATATCGAAGAATAAATTACCTTTTTAAAAAATCATCCAAGCAAACACAATTTTTTATGTTGTTGTATTCAAAATTAGGACTAATTTAAAATTTTCATTTAATCATTTGTTGCAAAAATTCAAAAATATTCAGTACAAAAAAAACCCTGTCAGAAGTAAAAAATGTGTTTCTGGTGCATCATCCAATCATCATGAAATCGAAGGAATTGTCTAATCATGCATAGTTTTGTATTTTATTGTTGATGATTGTCAATTTTATTTGTCAATAGGTGAAACGTTATTATATTAAAAGAAACTTGAGATATTGACAATATATATAAAAGAAACTTAAGAAACTTATTTATGAAGCTCAGAAAAGTATTGGTAAGCATAGAAAGAAAACAAAATCCTTTATAAAAATGCTTATGTGTTTTTTAAAAGCCCGACATATTCAACACTAAGGAATGCTTGGATGTTCTGACATTTTAAGCTGTACGTAATTGTAACGCAGGCGTTGTTTTAGAATTCAAATACCGTATTCCACAAGACAGGAAGTTTAACAATCCTTATTTTCAGGTACTAATACTACAGGCTCCTTATTTTCCTTGAGAAAAAACGTGAAGGGTGAAACATTATACATATGATACAAAAATTATCCTTTAAATTTTTTTTCAAGTCATCCTTCTGTTAATACACAAACAATCATCTTAAAATTAAACATTCCAAAATTGACAGTGTAAAAATTATTTCAACATAATAACTCTTATTTCTGTTGCGTGAAACGAAAGCAGTACTGAGGCAGCAGGGATTGACACCTCAACTCGAAGAAAACTTTGAGATGTATAATGAACTGGAAACCGTAACTGGTTTAGTTCGGATCGTGCAGCGTTGTCAACAAAAGGTTATGGTTAATGCAGCTTTGTAAATAAGTTTTTTTCCGTCTTAAAACAGGTTAATAAATGTTACATAGTCGTTCAAAATAAGGCTTGATATTGCTTCAAAATCTCTCGTTCAAATATCGCTTGAAAATAAGAAGCCAAGTTTCTTAAAATATAAATTTATTAATAAGCCATAAAAAACATAATTCGCTTCTTGGAGTATTAAAATATATAATTCTACACGAAAAAATACCCGGTTAGTGCATGTATTAAAAGGTCACTCGCTCCCCGCCAAGTCAGCATCTCCCTCATAGGAAAAACAAAACATCCTTTATTTATCTTTTACACGCCTCCAGCGTTGCCGACGAAAATCTATGAAGCATTGAGATCATGATTTGGGATTGAAAAAAATTGATTTCAAAGTATCGAACACAAAAGGTAAGAAGTTTATTTTCACAGTTGCAGAATCTGATTGTCATAGTAAATGTGACAATTTCGATGTAATATCTATACCAAGTAATTTCTCTGCTTATATATTCCGCTAGGTATATGAAATTTTTAGTGTATATGTATTAAAATATAAATACGTGAAATTTCTTAAAAAACATTTTAAAACAAAATATGTTTCTTTTAAATTAAAAGAAATATAATTTTTAAACATTTCAAAATATATCAGGCAATTTAATTTTTAAAATTATCTATTATTTTAAATATGACCAATGTAAAATTATTTGGGACCAAACAATGTTTAATTTTGTAACTATGCTGATATTTTAGAAAATATTTTCATATACATTTATTGAATTTTCATATGAATTTTATGTTTTTTTAAACCAGCATTGACTTTTAAGATAAAAAATAGTCTAAAAACAATTTACGCTCTATTTTATTTTCGTAATGTATGAGCAAGATCTTCTTCATCAATTTCATTTAATTTTTTCAAAAATTAAGACGCCAAGAATATTTCAAAGATTTTCAAATTTAATTTCAATACCACTGAAAATTTATAATTAAGATGCCCTACTCCCCCCCCTTAATCTTTCAAATGCATATATATTTTTTATCAATGCATTTTTTTTGTTCATCAATGCATATATATTTTTTATCAATGCATTTTTATTCGTCAATGCATTAATGTATATTTTATACATCAATTCATTTTTATTCGTCAATGCATTAATGTATATTTTTTCATTAATGCATTTTTATTCGTCAATGCATTAATGTATATTTTATTCATCAATGCATATATATTTTTTTCATCAATACATTTTTTTTAATTCATCAATGCATTTCATCACTATTTTAGTTGAATATAAACGTATATTTTGGTGATAAACGATAAAAATAAAATTGCCCGTTTTCATCTAATTTTGCATATTTCAAAGTTCACTGTCTTTTTAGGCGAAATTATCCCCCATAAGATTAAATTATGAAATTTATAAAGGTTAACTTTGTAAAATAAAAGCAAAAGTTGGGAAGGAGATACGTATCCATGATATCATTATGATATTTTATATTTCATGACATTTTAATATTTCTTTTATTTTAATTTTTTGTAGATAAAATTCAACGTGAATTAAACAGATTATGTAAATTTTTCTACAAGCACAGGGTTAACTCATCTTCTTCGTGATCTGGGCATCCTGGATTCACGTCCCGGTTCCGGCGTGGTTGTTCCTCCTCTGTTCTATCTGTGAATGTTCCCCCTGTAAAAAGAGGCTGTGCAAGCGAAGGTGGTGCGTGAGTAGCTATAACGTACCGTTGTCTCTATTAAAACAAGGGACGCACGCACGGCTGAAAATATCTGAATATGTCAGATAGCTTGTCCATAGCAAGTGCCATTAGAAACAACAGCAAAATTCTTCAAGGAAACCTACTCATTGCTCTTTTATTATCCATTGTAGTCTTTGTTTCTCATAAGTAAAAGAAATGCCGAAAATCATAATGGATAGAGATGATAAGAGTAATGCATGGAGATAATACATAGCATTGGTACACAGAAGCATGAAAGGAACACGCTGCGGAAGGGTTTGAAAACTATTTATTGAAAATTATCAATAAAATGTCCTGTTTAATCGCAGGAGTGGATCTCTTTGGAAGGTGGCACCACCACGTTTCCTTTCTTGTCCACGCACCAGCACTCCTGGGAGAGGTCGTTGCACTGCAGGGCGGCGAAGGAGCCGTCCTTCTCGCACTTGGGCAACACGGCGCTGTGATCTGCAACGACAGAATGGAATCTTCATTCACGAGATAAATCATGCATTGGAAAAGTCTACTGAGTTCCAGCCGTAATAGTATTTTCAAAACCATTTCTCATACTCTTATATAGATTTCTGACAAAGAAAACTTTACATAGCGTTAATATAAAATAATTATGAAATATTAAACTTTGGTGTGAATTTCACATTTTTAATGAATCTATCGTGGGTTCCTTGCAAATTACTTTGGAATTTGGTTAGGATCTCTATCTATCGTGGGTTCTTTGAAAATTATTGTGGAATTTGGTTAGCATCTCTATCTATCGTGGGTTTCTTGCAAATTACTTTGGAATTTCGTTAGCATCTCTATCTATCGTGGATTCTTTGGAAATTATTCTGGAATTCGGTTAGCATCTGTATCTATCATGAATTCCTTGCAAATTACTTTGGAATTTGGTTAGCATCTGTATCGTGGGTTCCTTGCAAATTACTTTGGCATTTGATTAGCATCGCTATATCTATCATGGATTCCTTGCAAATTATTGTGGAATTAGTTTAGCATCTCTATCTATCATGGGATCTTTGAAAATTACTTTGGAATCTGGTTAGCATCTCTATCTATCTCGGGTTCCTTGAAAATTACTTTGGAGTTTTTTTATCATCTCTAGGTTCCGATTTAAAGTACTCTAAAATCAAATATGAGTTTAAGAAACGCTTTTTCCAACATATGGAACCCCTTCGTTTTGTAATATCCGTGTTAACTTATATTAGATATTAAAACTAGCTGACAAACAGACTTCCTCTGAACGAGTTTGCTCAGAATTCGATAGAAATTTACGAATTTGGTGTTAAGAATATACAAATTTGGTGTTATATTTGGTGTTAAGAATATCAAATTTCATTCGTTTATATTAAAGCATTTTAGAATTATTTTTGTTACAAACATACAGATTGGCAGACATATAAACAAAAAGATTTAATGCCAAAACAATATTTTTTGAACTGAGAGAAGTTTAAAATATGGTTTTTCAGACTTTCGAATGAGAATTTTTCGATAATTATAGAACTTTATCTAAACTTTATATATTAGACAGTAAAAGAATGTACAAAGGAGAAATAATGATTCGTTTAATAGACGAAAACGAATGTCGTCTCTTAATTAACTTAATAGAGGAATAAAATAAGTTCGACAAATTAATTTTATTTTCCCTAATCAC
>JAOUZG010049283.1:1381567-1403242 GCA_026289955.1 Argiope argentata
GGATATCCAACAGAACCATTTTAACTGGCCAACATCTGCCTTCATCTTGTTTATCAACATCCGATGATATATGAAATCCAAAGCAAGAGTTGTAAAGGTTAGATTATTTCCCAGAGGACTATAATTTTTAATTAGTTTTGCATTCCAGAACAATGCCACCTATCGGTCTTTTGAAAGTCTGTCGCAATTAACTTTGAACCGGAGGCACACTAACTTTTGTCGAGAGAGGACGTCTCTCTTCACGCGTCAGCGGTTCCCGCAAAGCTCAGCGGATGCGCGGTAATATATATTTTCAGTCATAATGTTTCCCTATCTCTAATGTCCTCCTAGAGGAAATAATCTAACTTTCTGATTATTAAATATCTCCATGTTTTAATTCTTTTTAATACAAAGCCAAGTGTTCGAATGGTTATTCTGTTCCATTATTCATAACGTTAGTGTTTCAAATGGCGTCTTTCTCTAAGGAGCAATAGATCAATGTATTTAGTTCTCTTACTAATCGATTATTACATTTAAATACGAATTCATCTGAAATTCCAGATTGAAATTCCTCTGACTTTGTTCCTATACTTAACGGAATCTTGCATTACACTAATCTCCATACTCTATTCATAAACGAAAGCAAGGTCATCTGACAATCTCCTAACTCCAGATAAATAGCAAGGGCTAAAATAGCGTTATAAAGAAATTCGCACTGCTTTGTTCTGGGACATTTTTCGGAAATTTTATGTATTATCGAGAGTGAGCATCATTTGGAAGATGTCAGTTTTTCTCAGAAACATTTATAAATGCCACGCAGCTACGTAAAATAGCCTGGAATATTTTTCTTGCTAGATTTAACGATTTAGGGATTATTTCAAGATAATTCTATAATACTCATAGTCCTTAACATCTTTTGCATTTGTTACATTGATATGACGTTTGGCCATAAGCTGTTTGTGAAACTAAGTATTTGAAATAAAGAAGTCTAGCTTGAATATTTCATTACATTTCTCTCCGTTTATATTGTACTACCGACAACTCACAATTTGTAAAGCTGAGAAACTTAAATGAAGAATACTGGCTCCAAAATTTTTTCGACCATTTTTACCTACTATTTATATTGTGTAACTAAAATGTAGCTAGTTAACAATAAGGGAAGACTTGGCGATAATTGGCCAATGAGTATAGTTTGCCATCGTCTGTTGGAGGACTAATGGCAAAGCATCGCAGATGGACTTACCGTGCTCGAAGATTCTGTACTGAGCCAGGAGACAGTCGCACGTCTTCACATCCAGACCGAAACCGGCGAGGGTGAGGGGGGTGCCGTCCAGAGCGACGCACATGCAAGTGTCTGGGACATCGGGATACTGGTCGTAGCACTGCAGATCCTGGAAGGTGCCGTCGTTGTTGCACCTGGGCATCATCCATCGGTTGTCAGGATCCAAGGCCATCTTCTGACGAGCAGTTGGGCAGTCAACGCCAGCTGTGTGGGAAGTCAGTTTATTAAATTCTATATACGCAATAAATTCTTGAAACTGCAATTTTAATAAAAGCATATCTGGTATCTAATTCACTTTGAAAACATGAGAGAGAAAATACACATTTACATATAGTTTTCATATTTTTTTTCTACAAATGTATATTTAGCATGCTTGCAGAATTTAATGTTAGAGTCACTTGAAAAAGATTCATTACATATGATTAAGATACTTTGAGCTGAGGTTCTAGCATAGCAGTAGCGCGTTTTCCCCGTTATCTGGACGGTCTGGGTCCGGGTCTGGGTCCCGATTTTGGCAAGTTGCTTTTTTTTCATTGCTTTATCTGTGAGGTGTATGAATGTGCTTCCCTGTACCCTTGTTTACACAATCGGATGTGATTTATGAAGTAGCTCAGTCGTTCTCTTTGCCCTAGTTGGCGCTACTGAAAAATCAATAGACACTCACTCTACTTAAATCGCTGACATATTTGTCAGCGGGCTCGTAAAGTGCCTTAAGTATCAAAAACGATCGTCAAACTGTAATTTTAGCTGACATCCTGGAGTAGGGGTAGTTCATCTTCCCCGTGACGTCATGATGTCATTCCCGTGATCTGGGCGTCATGGGTTCGAGTCCGGCTCGGGCATGGTTGATCTTCATCTGTTTTATCTGTTAGTTGTGTGAATCCCCCCTTGTATAAAGAGGTTGTACAAGCAAAGGTTTTGGGTGAGTACCTAAGAAGTACTATTGGCTCTAGTTGGCGTTGCTTAAGAAACCAGAGACTCACACTGGGATTAAAATCGTTTACTGCGTCATCGAGCTTGTCCATTGTAAGTGCCATTAGAAGCAACAAGAAGGTACTTTTCTATGCATTTTAAGGAGATTTAGTATGCGTACGTTAGTGGAAGTAAACTGATATTTTATTGGATTCAGTAGAAAGGAAAAATAGTTTTCTCATGATTCTGGTTTGTTTGTTTGTTTCTTATAAAATATCAATCATCGTTGAAAATGTTAACTTTAGAATCATGTTCAATAAACTTATAATATGTAACTGGGCAGTTAAAAAATTTATTATTAATTAAAGGTAACTAATAGTTAGAATCATTTGTAAACTTATTTATTTATTTATTATCTCCTCCCATTTATAAGCCATAGCGAAAGGATAAAAAAAATAATCTCTAACACATTTTTTTAATGACGGAAAAATTTCCACACCCAAATTCCACGCATGCAGTTATTTCTCCTCTTTTCTTAAAAGTGCAGCATACATGATAAGAAAATTTAGTATTCGAATATTCGATAAGATTAAAATCAAATATTAAGGATTAAGAAATTTATTTTCTGTACTAATAAATAAACTTTTTCGGGGAAATAAAAAGACTAGCACGGTGTTTGAATTTTTTATTTCCAGATAAAACGTACACACACATAAAATAAAATAAATTTAATATAAAAAACTTTAAACTGTAATTTTATAAATATAATAAAAGTATTAAACTTATATTCCATTTATCCTAATTATACTGAAATTTGTAATTATTTTTTTTCGTTTGTATGTTATTTTATATATATGAAACTTTAAAATCCATAGAAATAAGAAAAAATTTAATTTTTAAAAAATATTCACTAAATGCCTCTAATATTGAGTCAAAATTTAAATATTCAATTAATTCAATAAAATTTTATTTCTTAAAATAATATATTAGAATCAAAATCATATAAATGAATAAAATTTCAAATCTTTAGCAAATGAAAAATGAGTGAAAAATGTTTATTGCGAAAGTTCATCTTTATAAGCATGAAGCAGTTCAAGTTAAATAATATTGTTTGGTTCAAAAAACCATGGCTTTTTAAATTTTATTTTGTCTTTGTTTTAAATTGTAGGAAAGTAAACAAACTAGGCAGCAAAAACAAGATGGAAATTTATTTATTTTTTACCAGTGATTGATATTTTGAATCTTTTATGTTTAGTCACAAAGCCTATAATTAACTCATCTCGAATCTTAACATATATTGAAAGCTGAATGAGGACAATATCCTTGATTGTTAATTATATTTCGTTTGAAGTTTGATTGGGTAAAAATGAACTCTATACAATATCAAAACATGTTATCCAATACTTTTTAAATTAAAATACTGGAAAAAGTCGCCCTTTCATAACTATTCAACTACCGTAGAACTAATAAACATAAGTTAAAGAAGTTAAACGTGTGTTATATGCTTTCAAAATGAATGAATTGTTAAACTACAATATATATTTGTATTTGATTGCTCATTTTACATTTTACGTTGTTTTACAATATTGTGCTATACTATTTAGTATTAAATATTTATATATAATCATGTCCATGATTTTTTTATTTCACATTGTACAGCGTCTTAAAGTGTCTCCAGAACATAATGCTTTAAACTGCTTTTAATATATTCTGAATTGTTTGAATTATTCTAAATTGTTTGAATTAAAATAATATATAACCTTAATTATAAGAATTTAGGATTCTTGAATGCTATTCAAAACTCTAATAATTTTGTATTATTGCTGGAAGTTATCTTTGTCTTCGCTAAAATAATGAAAAAAAAATATTTTGCTTAAAATGTCTGAAACAACTTACGGTATCCGGGGAATTCCCAGCAGGAAACAGCTGCCAACAGGCAAGAAAGTACCTACAAAATACATTTTGGTATAGTGTTACAAATTATCATGCTTATTTTTTTTAAAAAAAAGCCTTATGGTCTGTATAGTTACTAAACCTAGGAAAGAATTTTCCCCTTTCTTATAAGCTACAAAGTTTGTATTTACTTATATTTTTTGTCTACTATTTGGTACACATATGCTGAATATTCTTCTTTTTCAAACCACTTAATGTAAACGCTGTATTTAAATTATTATAATTTGTATTTATTCACCTTGGAGTTAATCTATCGCCTTGTAATCATTTTTTACATAATTTTGCTCTCATTCCCTATTATATCTTCCTGTGCGAAAAATTATTTTTTTTTAATGTTGAAAGGCAATCACAGAATAGTTCATTATCTGAATAAATATGGTTCTTACGAATGAAAGAAAAGAACCATAGATATTATCTTTCAATTAATTGAAAAGTGAGATGTGTTATTCTTGTTTACTAATAAAATCTGTTTTCAAAAAGATGTTTATGAAAGTACTGCTATGTCATTTACAAGATAAATGTTAAATAAATAATTTTGATGCATTCTCTATTAATTTTTACACGTTAAGAAAATATATTGTTAAGAAACCTTAATATTGCTCTCCAGTCATGTTAATATCATTACTGAAAGGTGAGATGTACCGAAACTCGGCAATTTCGGAGACAAAAATGGAGGTTATGAAAAATGAAGCTATCACGGCTCCATCTATACTAAGACACGAGATCTGGAGATTATTCAAGAATATTCCACAATTTGATGTTTTTGATTTATAAAACGTGAAGTACGATTATTGTTACAATACGCGATAATTGTTTTCCTCTTTATAATGCTCATGACAGAAAGAACTCTCTAACCTCAATTTGAGGATTACTTCTTTTTTTTTCTTCTGTAAATGCTGTTCTGTAATGCTGTTTTCCAATCTGTAAATGCTGTTATTTTCATGAATTTACTCTACCTGTATTTCAGTTACTAGTTTTTTGTTCTTTCTTGCAGAGTGAAGAGTCGTTTTCCAATATCCAATAAACTAAAATTCTTTTATTGTACATCCACCAGACGATTATCGAAATGATGTTGAGTCTGGCATTTGAATTTCTCAATCGAAGAAAAACAATGAGGATTTGTAAATGAAATACCTTCAGCGAATCTACAGTTTTTGAGTTACACAAATCATTACTGCAACCACTGCAGAAGATTTTTATCATTGATCAGAATTATTTGGCTGCTAGCTTATTCCTTCCTAAAGTGAGAAGACCATTGAATCGCCAATCTTTTCCATTTTAGCTTAGACAGGATATAGATATTTTTTTTTTCAAATTACAAATTGTAGCATAATTGTTCATATGAAATTTATTTGCTTTTCATCTTTATTTCGTAATAATAACCATAGATCGTGAATCTAGTTTGAAAAAAAGAAATCTTTGGAAAAGAAAATGCAATTCAAACAAATAACGAGTTGGAAAATCTAAAGAAAATAATCCGATTAAAGTAAAAGGCCTGAAGTAGTTAATACATCGATTGCTTTAAACATGAATTAACCCGCCATTGATTCCAGTTTAAAGATGACATCCATACCTTGATATTAATTAAAAAACAAGTCCCTTTGATATCGAAGCTCATAGACAAAATTGTTTTAGTTGTGCTTTATTTTTCATTCTAATCTTTCTTGTACTCTTTCATTAATCTTCATTAATCATTTCAAACAATAAAACATTCATTTTGAAACGCCCGATACCGAGCATTGATTTTTAGTTCATTCAAATTGTTAGATAATTAAAATTAACCATTTCATAACTTACAATGACTGCGAATGTCTTCATCTTGAGTAGTTTCACCTGAAATATGAACAAATGGAAAAGATTAGTTCTGTTTTCAAATAAATAAAGACTTCAAAATAATCATTGTTGTCAAAAACTATGTTTTACGACAGCATAACATTATTAACACAAGTTTTAGAGATTCCAGCCGAAACAAGTAATTCGAAAATTCAAGTCACATTGTTTTGATAGATGGCATATTTGTCATTTCTTTAAGTGAACTTGTGTTTGATAATTATTTGTTCCTCCATCATAATATTCATATTAATCAAGCTATATCAATCAATTTTTACGAACTGTGTAGTATCACGTTAAACAGAAGTCCTATTTTAAATCATACTTTTTGTGTGAGTTTGTCTGTATCAAATTAGACTAAAAATATCAAAATACATTACCTAACTAACTATTTACAGCTGTTGCTAACTGAGGAAAAGAAAATATTTGATATAATCTAGTTTCTTACATCTTCAAAGGGAAGGACCAGAGATACCGGGTGGGTTAGCTTCCCATTATTAACCCTCAATTCGCAAAATCTTATCTTTCCATCACGTTCATGGTGTAGGCAGGCGGAAAAAGTCTTCAGGCTCATTAATTACAACATCCAACATTACCACCGATTCACACACGCTCGCTATACGCTTGATGCAAATGCATCGTTCGTCTTACCGCCGACTCACTGATGGGAGAGTATGTGGTGAAAAAATTCCAAAGTCAGCATATCTATAGGATTATAAGCATTTTTTTATAAAATAGAAATCAGTTATATCGAATTTGTGACTATAGTTGGGCCTTCTAGTTATACCATCATTAATGGAACAATACTGGGGCTCATGAGCTTTCTCAAAAATTAACACTGCTGAAGTGATTGCAATTTTAAACATAAAAGAGTATAATTCAAATTAATTTATCATTCTATAGCTAATTTAATTTTATTGTTAGCTTTACGTAATAAATTTTGTGTTTTGTTAGTATTTTTCTGTTTATATGAAATAAATCTAAATTTTTAAAACAATAGTACACTTGTTTTTAATTTGTGTTTTTTATGTATGAATATATAATATAGAATGATATTTGTAATTCGAAGGTAATCTGAAAAGTTTTCATGTATTATCATAAAATTACTTCAAAACGAATAAATTCTTTAAACCACTTATATTTCTTAAGCATATATCATGGCTGAATTTCGATATGTTTCTTCCGGCAATAGCTGATTATAATATAAAGCAAACCATATGCCTCTGATTTGCATCTTTTTCCCTCGACTATATTCTGATATAACAGGAATTGAAATCCACATATTATTAGGAAATGGACGGACTTATCTTCAATTTTTAAAACTCGATGTTCATGTTCGTGTGTGTGCGTGTGCGTGTGTGCGTGCGTGCGTGCGTGTGTTTACTTTATTTAAAGGGCGATGTATCAGATTCAAATATATTGTTATGTCTACATTTTAAATAGTGGATGTAAAAGATATTGCATTACATTTTTTACAAAGGATATAGTTTTATAAACAGATGGAGGAACAGATGGCATGAATGCTTGGAAGAAAATAAAATTTATTGGGGAGAATCGTAAAATAGTTTAGAAAGAACTTCGATCCTTTCTCAAAATGTTGGAGCAATTTTGAAGGTTTTTGTAATTTTATGTTTCTTGCACTGAGAGATATTTTTCTGGCATAAATTCTCAAGACAATACAGGATTTTTATCCACTTCAAATCCCGTGTTAAATTTCTGTATTATTCTGTTAAAAGAAATAATTTTCATCACATAATTTTCGAAATGATAATAAAAGTTATTTCATATATTCAAGATCTGAGTTAGTTTAATGACTGGTGTAGTGAACATAGGATAGAGATGATTTTAATATTTAATGTTTAACCACTTTAATTTATAACAAACCACTTTATATTTTACTACAAAAATGCAAAAAAAATTATTTCACAATTAAACATATGAAACTGCAATAAAAAATATTCAGGTTTTAAGAAGAATTTCCAATTTTTTATAGTTATGAAAGTATGTATCTTTATCATCTGTTAATTCTCCAGATATCTCTAGTGCCGAAGAAAAACAAACAAGTTTAGTGTTAATTCACTATAATCAATGTTCACTTCTTTTATATTCACAATCTGAAAAATAATCCAATTTGCTTTCATACTCAATCGTTACTTTTTTTTACTTATTTCTAACGTAACTAACTTTACTAATCCATCAGACGCCATACTGAAAATCAGGCAAAGCAAATATCCTGGCGCCATTCAGTGACAAATATCCCCAATAAAACTTGGCAAATCGCCAAAAGGAAATATTTCCTTTTTTTAGTGTTCAATCTAAGTTAAAACTTCATTAAAAAAGGCACTGAAAAATTCTTCTATGCCAGTTCTCTTGGAATAATTGTTAATTTATATATGCGAACTTAAGATAACTCGGTAACACCTTTTCAATTTCTACTATTAGTTCACTCTCTCCCTATAAATATGAATCTTATTCAAATTTTAATTGCTAAGAAAATACTTTTAATTCATCCACTTAAGTTCATATACATTTTTTAAATTTGTAGAGGATGACACTCGATGCTATATTTTTTTTCAAATAATAATTCTTAAACTATTCATTTAATTCCTGCTATTAGTTCACACTCTCTGAATATACAAATCTTGTTAAATTATTCAAGTTTTAGAAAAATACTTTTTATTCATCCACTCGAGTCCAATTACGTCTTTCTAAAATTTGAAGTGGAATGACACTTAATGTTAATACAGTTTTTCTAATATTAATTCATTCAATAAAGTTTTGTTAGTTTCAATTCTTTTAATAGTGTAGTAGTTTAAAATAAAGATAGAAACCAACAGGCAGTAGCTCAATCGGTAAAATGTCAGGATTTCAGTACTTTTCACGTGAAAGTGGAGAATGCGAGTTTAATTCTTACAAAAATCCATATTTTTTTGATAAATTATTTATACTAATTGTAATTATTTAATAAAAAAATAACTGAAAGGAAATTTTTCTTCATTGACTAAGTAGGAAGTGGCCAAATTTTTAAAAAATATTACTTGTTGTTGTTTTTTGATATCAAATTCACCCAGTAAGGATAATTCTAATCTCTTTAGATCCCTTAAGGATAATTCTAATCTCTTTTTAAAATTATAAAATTGTGGCCCTAAAAGGACGGGAATTAAAAGCCACGGGGAGTTTCGTCAGACAAATATCGATTCTTTGTATTCATTTTTAATAGAGTGTTTAAAAATACTTATCAACGTATTTGTAATTTTAAGTTTCTAAGAACATTTCGATCTTCACCTCACACTTTTGCAATTTTTGGCTTGAACATAAAACTTTTGATTTGCTTTCTGATTACTTTTGATTTCACTTTCTAATTAGCAATAATAATGTTCTTAAATTTTATTTTATTAATTATTATGCCAGCATTCTAGCACTTAGGTAGCGCATCCTCCAAATTATATCAGGACATGGGGGATTCCCTGCATATTTCCAAAGATTTGGAAGAGTTCAGGAAAATAAATGCATTTGTGGAGGAATCGGTACTGTTTACCACTATTTAAAGGAATGCACAGAAATCTCCGATCATAGAAAACATATGCAAGTTGAAAATAATGACTTGAGTTCAGTACTGATGGTACCAAGTAATCTTAGGACTCTGGAAGGACATGAAGCCTAAAATTGTCAGTTTTTCCCCAACTATTTGAAAGTTTGTAGAGGAGGAGGTGGTCAGTTTATGACCACTTTGGGGTGAAGTATCTTGAAGAGAATATTAGTTCGACAGATTCGGTCAATGAAAGGATGGACATTGCTACAGTCCACAATTGGCCACAACAAATCCTCTCGATACTGCTAAGTTCAGTGGTGGCGGGGTGGTCGGCTGTACCGAAGAAGAAGAAGGCAGCGCGTCCAGAGTTCGAGTCCTGGTTAGGGAATGGTTGTTCTCTTGTGTACTATCTGTGAGTTGTGTGAATGCGCCCCCTTCTCTTTAAAAAGTGTGTAAAGTTGTGCAAGTGAGTGAGTGTGTATGAACTAGATGTCAAACTTCTGCTCTACGTACGCAGAGGTTCTGCTAGCGGTGTGCAAACTTCTGCCCTCAGAAGCTACTGCACTCCTCTTTCCGTTGCCATGCGGACATATCATGATCATCCTTAATTATTACAAAGTTTATCATTGCATAAAATAGAATAAAAGGAATAGAAATTCTAGTATATTCTTAAAGATATAAGAATATAGGCATAACGTTGGTTCAATATTGGTTGCCCGTTATTAAAGCATTTAAAGTCTTGGCAAAACATTTGCATTACAGTAAATCCATCTGGTGAAGCGATATCATTTTCATATCGCTTTCTTTTTTCATAGAATTTATGTAGAATTTGAAGGATAAAATAAACTTTGATACGAATAAATTCACAAATAAAACGAATATGACCTTCTTGTTATATAAATTACACAGAGAAAGAGAGATTTTTCAAGACTTTTTCTACAATTTTTTAAAGCATATAGAGTTTACTACAAATCTCTTTATTTCATTTTACCCGAGCTTTATAAGATATTCCAATTTTAAAACTTTTCTGCGATAACACATATTTTTCTTTGTGATGCTTACCAATTAATCATCCATTCGATAAAGACAATTAATTAATTTAATAAGTAATTGATTTGTAAGTAACTAATTTGAAATTGCATGGAAAGTGGAGTGAAATTGGATAGAAAGTTGGATGAAATTTGATGGAAATTCGGAAGAAATTGTACAGAAATTCGAACGAGAATGGATAGAAAGTGGGATGAAATTGGATGGAAAGTCGAAAGAAATGAAATAGAAGCTCGAATGGGTTTGGATGGAAATTCGGAAGGTATTGGATAAAAAATCAGTTTAAACTGCATGGAAAGTTGGATGAATTTGGATAGAAAATCGGTAGGAATTGTACAGAAAGTCAAATGAAATTGGATAGAAAGTTGGATGAAATTGGATGGAAAGTCGGATAAATATAGCGTGTTGTTTTAAAATTCAGAAAACTGATGTATATCAATTTTCAACAACACCTATTAATGGGTTGACTATCTATAGATTTCTATACTCTTGCGTTTATGAAAACAATAGTTTTAAAACGTAGTTGAAGGCACCTTTCATTTTATTATTTAAAATCGTACTTGTATAGCAAATTTGAGACTCGGTTGTTCAAAGCAAAGAAATCTGGATTGCATGTTAGAATATCTTCACTGTACAAGGTTAAAAAGAAAACGTGCATTTTGTGGTAATATTTTGTTGATGCATAATAATCAGGCGTTTTTTTCACCTGCTATATTTTAATGAAAAAGAGCAATATTTTATAAATTTATGAATGAAAATATTCTTTTTATGTCATTAAATGCTTGTTGATAACCACACTCATATTCATCATATTATGCCATGCCATTTTGAAAAAAGGATGGATATCTGAGTAGTCACTTCTGCTTTAAAACTTAAGTAATGAATAAAAACTAAATTTGAAAAATTGATAGTAAAGCAATTTGGTAAATAAAGGGTTAAAGGTATTACTGAAATATGATTTTGAAATACTCAAATGATTTAAATGATTTTTTTACTTTTTTGGCTAACTTATCGGCACGTTCAGTGTCATAAATCTAGTTTTGACTTAGTATAAGAGAAAAAGTAATATAAACAATTGTTGCAGTTCTCATTTTTAGCTTTAGAACGGAAGGAAGGGCGCAGTAGCTTCTGGGGGTAGGGACTTCTGAGTACTCGAGGGCAAAAATGTGTCTTCTAGCTCACACACGTCTTTAACCATTTTTACGGAGAGAACTTCTTTGATGCACTTCATTTATTCATTCACAGATCGTAATTTAGATCTGGAACAGAGAAAGATCAACTCTGACTAAGTACTCCCAGTGGTATTATTTTAGACATGGAGGACTTTGTAACCACGGCAGATTTAACGTCCACCGCACACGTAGTATACTCAGCTGGCTGGTTCGAATTCGCAACCCAAAGGATGTGAATCCAATGCCCTATCAACCATGGTATATAGTCACAAAAATGTCAGTTACTATAAGTAATTGGTCAAAAATTTATACTAACGTTGACTTTTCAAAGCCACCTGAGGCAACCCAAAATTCATAAATTTCCTACGCCAGTTAGGGTAACGCAATACAAATTAGAAAGTTTCAATTTTCTTTATTCTGTATTATTTTAATTCGAAAGTACTTCAAAATGAATCCAAAAATTGATTACTTGACAATGTTTATTTTGAAATGCTTCAAACATCAAGAAAATAAATAGAATCGTTTGAAATAATCGACCGAAAACATGTTAAGCCTAACTTCATAAGTTTCTAGGGAAACGTTACTTATTTGGCTGTGGGGAATGAAGATTTTTGAAGACAAAGTTAGATTTTAATTCATTAAAAGAATTAAAGAATAAATGCTTGATAAAACTGTATTAACATCTAGTGTCATCCATTACAAGTTTTAAGACACTTACTTGAACTTGATTGGACCAATAAAAAGTATATTATTAACGTTTGAAAATATGAACAAGATATATATATATATGTATAAGAAGAGTGTCAGCTAATAGTAGGAATTGAAAAAAAAAACTTCTCAACTATATTTCTAGGAAAAAAATTATAAATGTTATCGAGTTAAAACTAACGAATAAAAGAAATGTTTTTCCTAAATAATTCAAAAGTGATTTCAAAACCCTAAAAGGATAGCGAGATGTTCGAAAGCACTTACCCTTCACTAGTTTCAAAATGTCTGAGGTGTGTACTTTTTAGCACCTGTATATGTAATTTAATTTCATTATCGACAGCAGCAACATTTGCTGAATTCTCCGAAGCTTATCGCCCTTTTATCGCTGTCCAAGAAAAAGGAAGCAGCTGCGACGAGCCTTTCGGAAGTCTCAGAACGAAGATGGAAAGAAGAAATTCTCAGAAAACTTTGTCTTCGAACGATTCTTATCTGAAGGAAGAGAGAAATCCGAAAATGTGATTAGTTGTCAACTTCATACAAAAATAGCTCGGTTTCTCAAACCTTGTGATGCAAATAAATACTATAAAATAAGGTCATACTGAGAAAGAATGTATGATTGCACTATACGTATTTCTTACGCTTCAAAATTTATTTCGATTAAAGTAATAATAACTCTGTTTATTAATTTGTTTCAAGCAAAATTTTAATTTCATGAAAACAAATGTCCTCGCATAACTCTAACTAAAAAATAAAAATAAATTCGAAAAAAGTAAATGAAATTTTTGATCATAAATTTCAAGTTATGTGAGGACATTATTATTTGGCATTTCTTGTTTTAATTAATCTAAGTCATTAACCATTTTAAACCGATTTGAAACTATTTTGGAGCTCTACCGATTTTGAGATGCAGTAATAGCTAAGATGTCATAGTTCTTCTTCAGCCTTTTAAAAACGCATCTGCTGTCAAAGAAGCATACATAATAATAAAGCTATACGATGCAGGTAAAAGCATCTTTTTAAAAACGCATCTGCTGTCAAAGAAGCAAACGTAATAATAAAGCTATACGATACAGGTAAAAGCAGATCAATCTTTTTAAAAACGCATCTGCTGTCAAAGAAGCGCACGTAATAATAATGCGATCCCAGTAAAGGCAATTAAAAAAAATTTGCCCGTAAATTTCTGAGACGTCAAAACGCCCTAACCAAAACAACATGGTGTTCTCACATGATAATAGCCAAATTTAACTTTTTTTAATTAATTAAACCAAAACAAATTCATTTCTAATTTATTTTGACATATATTAAAACTTAATTACTTATCATATACTTTTTCACTAATTTGTAAAACATTACCCATGGCAATTTTGAATGCTTTAATTTAAATTAAAAAAGAGTTTCCCGTACACAAAATAAAAGCATTTTAATTCTTCAAAAAGTTTGAACTTAGGATTTTACCGGCTTTTCATGTTTCAAATCACCCTGAGTCAGAAAAACCATATTTTGAAATTATATATGCCTGTGAACATGATCTCAAAAGGACAAAGAGAATTTGAGTTATTTGAATTATTAGAAGCAATTTTAAAAGAATTTTTCTCATGCTAGAAAAAAATCTTTGTATTAATAAATTTCATAATTTTCTGTAAACAAGCCTAAAGAAATTTCGCAGTCAAAATATAAATCATTTTATGGATGTTTAAAACAAACTCGTAACAAATTTAAATTTAAAATTTTTTTTTCTGAATTTGGAATTATACTTATAGTTAATTCCAAATTCAGAAAAACTAAGAAATTAAAACTAATAAGAAATTAAACTAAGAAATTAAACTATTCAGAAAATTAAAACTAAGTGGCCTGAAATTGCATTTTTATCGAATTGAAAATTTAAAGAATTATTATAAAGAGATTATCTATTATTCTAAGAATTTATTCTAAAGAATTTTGTGTGGCATAAAATTTGTGCCATATTTCTTTAATAAATCATTTAGTTTTTCTCATTAATTGTAAATATATTTCAATTTTCTATTTTTTTTTTTCAAGAACAATGCCCGCTATCGGTAAATTACATTCTATATTTGAATTTTCTCTCATGTCTAATCTTCAGAAAACAAATGTTAAAGCATAATATATGTAACATGTGTGGCATTGCTAAAGAAAATTTGAATATGATCTGCAATATATAACATTATAAAATATAGCTTAAAAAACAACCAATTATATTAAAAAATTATCATAAAATCGTTTGCACTTAAAAAGGTGAATTTCATGTTGTTAGAAAACTTCCTTTAACATAATTGCCTATTTTTAAAATTTAATAAATTATATACATAAAAATTAAAATAAAGTAATTAAAATTAAGATTAAAATAAAATCTGCTTATGCATATTTCAATGTCTCATGTCAGAGCATCATTTCTTGAACGGCCAAGCACCACATGCTCACGCAAGTTAAATTATATATTCATTCATTTTAATCGTTTCATTGAATGAGTCACTTTAGTATTGTAAACGATCAAAAAAACTTTGTCTCGCGTTGATTGTTTAAAATATATAACGTTTCCTATTTATTTCATTTCATATAATCGTGTGCTCAAAATGACATTTTTCTAGGTTTCATTTGTTGTAGTCATTAACTTAATTTTTTAAATCAGTGCTTTTATAAATGCAATGGCAAAGCGTTTTTTAAAGCTGATTTTTTGAGATGCTCGTGCAGATAATAAAAAAAAAATTCGCCTACGGATTTTTGTTGATGCCAAAACCCTCGTCCCAAAAACATCATGTTCTGACATGATAATAAAGTAAAATTAAATTAAACAAGTGAGTTGAATTTAATTAATGAATTTTCTCAAAATACAATATTTAAGATTTCCATTTTTATTACTTCCATTTTATTTTAATCTCCTAGTTTGTTATTTTTTAAATCATGATTAAAATTTATTTTTAAAGTAACAATGTGTTAAATTTCGTGTTTTTGATTGCACTATTATTATTATCATAAATCCCTGATTTTATTCTAAGACATTTAACGTTTTAAATAATCCAACTAAAAACTGACATTATTTGCTTTATGTAGAAAGAGAGTATCTCTCATGACTCTCGCAGACCAGTAAATCTCATCACATTTTTGAAATGGTATCTCTCCGCTCTCGGGAGAGATTCCCACGGGAATGGAACAAGTGGAACTCTGAGATTTCTTTCGGCTTTTCGCTCGCTCGCGCGGAGAGAGAGAATAAATTGTTTTTGCGAGCCCCGGAAGGAGTTCCATTTTTCTCCATTAAGATGTTGTTTCTTATTTCCGCTGAGAGGCTATAACATTCGAAACTGAGAGGTGGATCTCAAATCATTCTGTTTGCGCTTTCTTTATTTATCTTGCGTAACAAAATGAACGCAGGGATTGCAATCCAAATTTCGAGATTTGAGGAATCATCTCGTTCTTGATTTTTTTATGTTTGAAAATCAATCTCTATTTTTACGTGTATGAGAGGGAAATATAGTGAAAGTTAAAATGTTCGATATAATTTTCGATGAATGCTAAAATATTCGAGAGAGTTTTGGGGTGGATTTTAATATTTTATACTAATAACGAACATTAAAATATTCCATACAATTTTGAGTGAATCTTAATATTTTGTTAGGTATGGTGAACGTTAAAATATTCAATATAGTTTTGGATTAATCGTAATATCTTGATAAGTAGAGAAAACTTAAAAATATTTTATACAATTTTGAAAGAATTTTAATATTTTGATAAGTATGGTGAACGTTAAAGTGTTCGATGTAATTTTTGAATGAATATTTATAATCAGATAAGTTTAGTGATTGTTAAATAATACCGCATAGTTTTGGGTGAATATTAATACTTTTATAAGTGTAGGGAATGTTAAAACATCCGACATAATTAATGGGAGATTCCTAATAATTGTGATAGGTACAGTGAAAGTTAAAATAATTTATAGAATCTTGAGAGAATCTTAATATTTTTATTATTATGGTGAATGTTAAAATATCCAATAAATATTTTGGTTGAATCTTAATATTTTTATCCGTATGGTGAATGTTAAAATATCCAATAGATTTTTTGGATGAATCTTAATATTTTTATAGCTAAAGTGAACGTTAAAATATTCAATATAATTTTGGATTAATCGTAAAATTTTGATAAGTAGAGTAAATTTTGCAAACATTTTACAATTTTGAAAGAATTTTAATATTTTGATAAGTATGGTGAACGTTAAAGTATTCAACGTAGTTTTTGAGTGAATATTTATATTCAGATAAGTATAGTAAATGTTAAAATATCCGCCATAGTTTTAGGTGAATCTTAATATTTGTATAAGTGCAATTAATGTTAAAATATCCTACATAGTTAATGGGGGATTTCTAATAATTTGGATAGGTACAGTGAACGTTAAAATATTTTATAGAATTTTGAGAGGATCTTAATATTTTTTATCAGTATACACAATGAAATATCCAAAAAAATTTGGATTAATCTTGATACTTTTAGCAGTATAGTGAATATTAAAATATCTTATATATTTTTGGATGAATGTTAATATTTTTATAACTATAGTGAATGTTAAAACATCCGATAAAGTTTTGGGGGAATCTTAATATTTTGATATTTTTGAAATCAAAAAGAAAACTGATATTTTAAATTATGTGCATTTCTTTGTCTGGTAACTTAAAGAGAAATCTCGATAGAATAGAGGGACAAAATGCATTGGATACTTTTATCACAAAAATTTTTTCAACTTTATCAATTTTTCCTCCAATCCTGAAACTGCATGGCTGATATTCAACGTGTTTATTTATGTGCATATAAAACTGAAATTTAGATGCAACAGAAAAGATAGATTAGTAAACTAACTTGATTAAAAATAGTAAATATATGTCAAATTTTCAATACAATGTTCCGGGTTGTAATGAGATTATGGATTGAAGACAATCAATAGTCCAGTAGAAATCAACAATGAAGTTTATTTGACACTAAGACCCTAGCACAAAGACATCGAATACACTGACGACAAATATATACAGCCGAGACTAACACACAGAAGCACACTACAACAGACAGTAGCCTAGAAGTAGAAATTGATCACCGCACATAGAGTGGCCAGTCAGAATCCAGCAGGAGAGGGGATCCTAGAAGCTTCTCACTATGGTCTCACCAAACGGCTGAAGTTCTCACTGTCACCTCACTTTAGTTGAAGACTCATTACCACAAGACTTGCAACTCCTCACACGACACGATGCTGCTTACACAGTCTATGACCAAATTCGGCACACAGCAGTTCAGCACTCGCTTGAGCTGCACCAACTACTCTATGGCAATGTTTTGGGGAACTCCCATTTCTCCTCCATTAGGATAACTGCTCCATTCTCACATCAAGACTTGCACAGACGGGGCTTGACAAAGTGGGTATTCAAAAACTAGACTGGTCTTCTCATAGCCCCGATATAAATCCCATAGAACACCTTTGGGATAAATTAAAGAGCAGATTACGTAGCCAGCCTAATCGACCTTCCTCACTGCACGCACTCACTTCAGCTCTGATGGACTCCTGGAAATCAATTCATATAGCCATCTATTAACCCCTTAACCGGTTTGTTTCCCTTACTATCTAATAAGATGACACCTTCTATTTTAGGAATATTTTCTTATTTTGATTCAAATGGAAATACATCGAATACTTGGCTTATCTACGTATTCGAAGTCATTTTACTGTTGAATTATATTTGTTACGAATGATTTATTTTTTGTTTACAACTATCGAAATTCGACAAATCGATGCACGTACGGCTTACAAGCAAACCGGTTAAGGGGTTCAAAACTGGTGGAAAATATTCACAGACGTGTGCAGGCTTTCACAGATGCAAAAGGAGGACCCACATCATATTGGAATGTGCCTCAGTATACTCTGAGTCCATACCACTGGGTATCCGGATACTTTTGCCAGATAGTGTACTAATCACCTCAGGTGATCAGCTGTTTCGCCGGAAGTATTTGTTTCATTTGATATTGGATAAATCTTTTTTAACAATTTGATACTCATGATTATACCGTATTGTTCAACATTTAAGTCATGCTATTTCAACTGTCTTGATTAAGTTCCGTTTTATCATGTATATGAATGTTTCTGAAAGTATTGTAACATCATTTTTTTTATTTATACACTACACAAACATTGAAAAGAATCTTTCTTCTTTAGCTTTCACTAATGGAAGAAAATCACGCGACAAAGTATATAATGAAACAATAAAAATGGTTTGAATTTGAAGGCGATAAAGCAATTTATTATCGGAAATTGGTCAAAAAAATATGTAAAAAAATTATCACTAATCAGTTAAAATACATAAACATATTAAACTGTTAATAAAGTCAATTTTTTGCACTATCAGGAAAGAGTAAGAATCATATTTTTGTAATCATATTATCAGAAGTAAAAGTGGGTAAACATCAAAATTTCGATTAATTTAATTCTTTTAATTCTGAATAAAGTTTTTTTTTAAAAAAATAGCCCTGACACATCCTCGTCTTCCAAGGAATATATTTTCAAAATATGGTGAATGAAACTCTGGTCCGTAGAGTTCAAATGTTCGTCGATTATACAAAGTATATAGCTTTTATAAACTTGCCACTGGTAGAGTAAAAAAAGCAGTAACTAACGTATCAAGATGAATAACCGTACCGCCACATCAACACTGGTGGGAAATGTGGTTGAGTTCAAATGGCCATCACCGGCCACGATACAACCCTTCCTGTAGGAAGTATGTCCCGTCATCGATGGGAGGAACCAAATCCTCATATATTAGTGTACCCTCCAGGAGATCAACAGAATGAGAAACGAAATATTTCAATCTTCTCAAAAAAAATCACTGAAAAGAGGTCCAATAATTAATATAATTTGATTTCAAATGGAAGTCAGTCGAAGCAAACCAATTTCGTTGTTACTAGCTCCAAAAAATAAGAAAAGCAGTTAAAAAGAACAAAATCATGAACAATGGTATAAGAATATAGGTATATATGCTGAACTCACAAAATGAATTTTATTGTAAAAGGCAGAGGATAAGTTCCAAAGAAATGAAATGATTAAATCCAAATGAAAATAAATCGATATGCATATAAATTTAATTTAAAAATCCGAAACAGTGAAATTGAATCATTAAAAATTAGGTGTTGCTTTTACATCCAATAGATGGCGCTGTTTATTAAAAATACGTTTTTGCCTGCCCCAGACATTACATTTACTTAATAAGTGTATAAAAACATGAGTATATTCAAATGTAACGTTCTGCCAAAATTTCGAAGTAATCGATGAAGAATTTCCGTATATTTAATATTTTGAATTAACGAATATCTATATTTTAACAATTTTCCAAATAAGTCACAAAATTCAAGAAAATTTTATGGAGTCCACTCCCTTTGGTTTTTGTAAAAAAATTAAACTATTCCCATTAATTAATGAGTAATTAAATGAATAATTACAAAAATTATGAAGAAATTAGGGAATCAGTAAGTGTATACAGATTGATAAATGTTAAAACAAATTTTATAAATTTTGTAAGCCTTAAGTTTTGAGTTCAATTATCTCTTACAGTATTAGAAAAACCTTGAACATTTTTATCTGCAATTATTACGAAAAACTGTGTGCTTAATTTGAGAACACACACATGTATGTATTTCTTTCGAAACTCTTCAAGGAAGATTGAACATTGAGTGACAAGTTTATCAAGAACAAGCGTTCAAAGTCAACATGTCGGATCTTGTATCACATCTTTCCCGAGCGAACCTTCCTCAAAGCAAACACTTCGTCCCTGAAACAAATTGTTTCCCGGATAATTCATAAAGTACGCGGGCAGAATTCGTTTAATTAGGGAAAGTCATCATCATCAGCATTTCGCTTTATTCTTTCATCACAGCAGAAAATGGAACATCATTCGAGGTTTATTTTTGTGCACTCTGATCATACAATGTAACATGGCTAATTCGAAACTGACAGTGAGAAAATAAAAATTCGATAATATATAAAATAGTGAGTAAAGAAAAATTAGATTTAAAAATAAATATAACTGGAAACAAGACATTTTAAACTAAATAGATAATTAAAATTGGTTTTTATTATTAATTTGTAACGGGTAACTTGAGTTTCCTCACTCGGCTAGCGACATATATTTTCAATTTTAATCCATTGTCCTTTTTTTTTGTCTTTTATAAACAGCATTGGAATTTTTTTTTGTAAACACAATAGATTCTGAAAATAATGCAGTTGTCGGAAAACATAAAAAATATTAATATTAAAAATGTTAAATGTTATAGTATTAAATTCCGGAAAGAAGTTAAAGTGAAAACCTAAAGTATTTTTTGTTGAATATTGTTACGAAAATTCTCACCAGAACGATGCGAAGAGGCAGACTTTATTGTTTAGGAAAACATGTATTAAATACAAGTAACACCATCTACAAATTCAAAGCTAATTAAATCTAACTAATCCTCTAATTTCGGATAACAGCAAAGCTGTAGAACACACGTCAACGAGAGAAAAGGCGTTTTCTCAAGCTAAGCCAACTAACATAGCTCGTTCCCCGAACTGATGTGATTCTCAAACATAATCCGCTCCTTGAATAGAGTCCCATTAAAGTGGGCGGGGCATACTCGAAAACCTCGTGCTCGTTTCATGATAAGTGTAGAACTTTCTCCAACATTCCCAAGGAACAAATCTTTATTTCTTAGCTTCTACTACACATTTTAGAGTTAGTGAAAGCCGTTAGTGACTTCATTATGTCGCTGCCTACATCCATCAAATTAGTCAAATATGGCGATCACCTTTTATAAATCCTCTTAGAACGGTCTTTTCTCGCTGACGCTCCATTACAACTAATTTTATGCAATTAATCTATTTACTAATATTAACAATATTTACACAAAAATCCATACATATTCACAATACTTACACAAAAGTAAATACATATTTACAGTATTTACACAGAATGCATAACAATATTTACTTTGTTCAGATATTACCTCAATTACACTAATGTTAATAGCTGTTTGAATTTAATAAATAAAAATTAAAGATGCAATATTTTAAAATATTACTTAAATAATATTTCCTTATTCTTTTTTGCCTTATTCAAATTAAAAGTAGCCTCAGAGACGTGAAGTCAATGACTCCATAAATAATGACTAAAACTTTGTAAAATAATAACTCGGTCATACGCAAGTGTTCATACTTAGACTTTTGTCAACACATTACTGAAAGA
>JAOUZG010049283.1:1459053-1470815 GCA_026289955.1 Argiope argentata
GTGTGTGTGTGTGTGTGTGTGTGTGTGTGTGTGTGTGTGTGTGTGTCAACTGTTGTTAAGTTTTAAGTCAACAAAGAAAATTTTTATTTTAGTTACTTTTTGTTAAATAATTACAAAATGCTTTATTTTCGCAAGAATTGAATTCGCATTCTTCCCCTTGCATTTTACCGATTGGTCTAGTGCCTGTCGATTTCAATTTTCATTACAAACTGCTAAAACTCTATTTAGAGCATTAAAATTAATTAAATGTACTGAATGAATTAGTATTTGAAAAAACTGTATTAATAGCAGGTGTACCCTCCCCTACAAGTTAAAAAAATCTATTTGAATTTAAGTATGTGAATAAAAAGTATTTTATTAACGATTGAAAACTTGAACAAGATATATAAATACATATTGTTAGCTTTTAATATAATCTATTCAATATATATTTCAGTACTTTGATGAAATAAATGTCATCAAAATACCTTTATATTTATGAAAATAAATCTCTAAGTTTCATTGCAGGTGTGATTCTGTTTCAGAAGATGAAGATCTTAGTAATTATCGTAAGTTATTTAATGTCGTTGATTAACCCATTCCCTAGGATTAGTAAATCATATGATTCTTCGTCCCTAAACTAAGATTATTGAAACTCCAATAGGAGTCTTATCCTGAACACTCTGTCGCATACTTTTTAACAAACGCCATACCAAAGAACACTATACATAACATTATCCTCTCAACGGCTACAAAATATTAATTTTTGGCCTGATTTTTTCATTTTTATTGAATTTATCGTGTCGTTCTTGGCGGGATTTTTGGCAGTGAATCGCTGACATGCGATCAATAGTATCCAAATATCGAATTTGGGTTTTAGACGCGTTTTCCCCAACTGATTGAACTTAAAATTTGACACGGGTTTATACTTTTTCCCAAAAAATCATATACCAAATTTGATATATTTAAATCATATTATTAAAAATGTTTCTCAAAGAATAGATAAACAAATATCCAACTCTTTTAGATTTGGCTAAATTTTAATAGGTTTCTACTTTAAAAATGTTAAATGCAAATTACCTCAAATTACTTCAAATATTAATAGGTTTCTACATTACAAATGTTAATGCAAATTACCTCAAATCACTTCAAATTCTAATAGGTTTCTACATTACAAATGTTAAATGCAAATTACCTCAAATTACTTCAAATTTTAATAGATTTCTACATCACAAATGTTAAATGCAAATTACCTCAAATTACTTCAAATTTTAATAGGTTTCTACATTTCAAATGTTAAATGCAAATTACCTCAAATTACTTCAAATTTTAATAGTTTTCTATGTTACAAATGTCAAAGATTCGATTTTCACACAATACGAATTCAATAATACGAACGTTCATTTGCAAGATTCTGAAAATAAAAATCTGAACACTTTAAGCTTTCATTCTTTTGTTTCTTGTACAGTATTTTTATAGAAATAGGGGAATAACATCTTAAGTAAGACGCATGCAAGACAATTTCGCGGCGATTACTCCTAATAGTTATCTGGATATGCTTCGATACTGCTCTGACCAGTAGTGCTCAGTCAGTTGTACACGTGAAATTGTTTGGATATACAAGTATTTAATATATACATTTTAGCGCTTTTTATTATCTATTCATTTTATGTTTTTAATACACTTGGTATTTTTTTTCTGAGATTGTCTCTATATTAAAAGGATTCTCGATATAGTAAAGTCCATTCTAAAATAAGTGATAAGGGAAAACAATATATTTGAAAATAATGGATTTCTAAAGTTTCTGTTTAATTTTAAAAGTTTTATTTATGCTTCAAATTAATCTCTTTTGCAAAATTTCTTGAAAATAATTTATAGAAAAAAATATTAGATCTCTAGCGCTGCTTATTTTCTTTTATTGAAAAAATTTTTTTAATATTCTTCGAAATGATAATTTAAGTAAGTGAAGCAATTTTCAGATGCGATTTGTATATTTAAGCTTCTTTGTTTGAACTTATTTTAAGCATTATAATTTCATAATGTTTTCATTGTTTTTAGTGTGAATTTTACTTTCTGTTATCATTTACTATTATCTTAACTGGCAACAAATTTACCGTTCTTTTTTTAGCTTGTATTTTATTAATAGTAACGGTTTTTTTCTTAAGAACAAATTTTTTTAACATCTTCGCTGAACAAAGATCCATGCTTATGTTTATTCTTAATATTACTGTTTAAATTTACTTCTTAAAGTACAAGGACATATTTTTAATTTAAAAAGATAAACAGAGAAAGTTGGAATTTTTTTTTATTATCATTTGAAAAGAAAATTCACACTTCAACGACATATTCTATTTCAATTTTTTAATTTTAGGGAATTTTTGTTTTTTTCTATTTGTTAAAAGTATGATGTGAAGTAAATAAAGTATTGCATCATTTTTTTTGTGTTTAGTTAATGCAGCAAATCTACTTGTGAAATTTGTGTATGGAAAAAAATCAATGCATTAAAACAATAAATTGAATTTTGCGTTTCAGTTTACTGTTTTAGTCAGCCTCTTGACAGATTTGATGCCAAATTTGAAAAATAAATGAATTTGCGCATAAAAATAATCAATGTATTAAAACAATAAACTGAATTTGGCGTTTTTTAAAAAAAAGAATTGATAAATAATAGGATAAACAAATTGGAATGCTTTCCCGGGATTTTCTTGCATATTCTCAAATGAAAGAATATTTTTCCTAGTTAAAAATAGTGGTTTTCCCGGAACTTTCTTGTATACTTTCTATTAAAGGTGTTATTTCCACTTTTTTTCTCACATTAAATTATGAACCATGGGCAAGACTATGGGCCACAACTGCTCAAACTCTTATTTTCAGAACAACGAAAGTAAGCATTATGTGTTTCATAGAACCGTTGATAAAACCAAAATTTTAAAAACCTTTTTTTCCACCAGAACTTTGCATAAAATTACAGTTTTAAAATTATGATGATCTTTCAAATTTCATTCTATAATTCTTTGCAAATGCTCTAATTTAAAATTTTTATTTTCGTCTTCCGTTCAGATGAAATAGAAAAACCGGTTTTCAGAAAAAAAAATGCTAGAAAAATAATGAAAATTCTTAGAATTTAATTGTATAAACTAAAATCATCACTCATTTATTTTCAACTTTCAGGAAAAAAGGTTTTGGTACATTTCCGTTTACTGGTTAACAGCGAAAAGTCGGCCACAAAATTTGGTGGAATTTTAAATTTTTTGGCTATTTTTCGCTTTAATATCACTGTAAAAAATTTATCAGAATTCTACACTATTTGGCGATTTTTCACTGCCACCCGGCTAACGCAAAAGTACCGAGCTGTTATTTTGAAAGTAAAAATTTAAATTTATTTTCATTTCAGCTGCTTGTATGTCTTTTACCTGCAGTTTTATCTTGGCGTTTTCCAGGATACCGTAAGTTGATTTTGCTTTAAAAGTAGATAATTTTAATAAAGAAAAAAGTACCTCCATTTATAAAATAGTATATAAAAGCACCGTTAACCGCAACCGTGTTTAAATATATATGATTAATTTGGTACATTATACCCTCATAATTATAAGCATAAAGTATATCAGGCTCTCAATGCATAATGAAACGGAATACGAACTTATAACCCACTTTTCCGTAAACCAAAGCTTTCCTACTATGTTATCCTGGATTGTAATGGCAAAAGACTCTATCAAACATTAAAGATAAATTGAATTAAAGAACAGATTGATTTACAGTAAAATATTCATTCGGTTTCTGGTCTGACATCTAATGACGAGGACAGTAACTCGCTTTTGAAAGTTTAATATGGACGAAGAAAATTGTGCACCATCATTCATGCACTTTCAAATTGAATCTTTGAGATTTGTTAATTGAGGCGTTCAAAAAGTAAGTTAAGCTCAAACAATTAAGTCATATATACTTTAATGACAGGTCCGGTACAATGCAATATTATACAAATATTAGAGCACTATATCTCCACATAATTTCCCAGTCACTGGAGACATTTGTAGGAATGTAGTACTAATCGTCGCTGCTCCTGATTATAGAAGATAGCTCCTCGATCCTGGAACCAGATTAGAACAGCTATCTGAACCTGGTCGTCGTTGAAAAACTGAATGAGCACTGTCAACGGATATTCCCAAGTCCTGTGCAATGTGCGCAATCCTCACTCTGCGATTGCTGAGAGTAATGCCTTCCACCTGCAGCACCATGTCTGATGTGCTCATCGTTATTGGCTTTCCTTGCTTTTCCACACTCTGTGCTACCGACTTTGAACTACTGGAACAATTTCACTACAGCTGAACGTGACATTGCATATGGCCCTCAATGTTTCGCGATGAATCTCCTTACACTTGAAGCGTTTTGCCCACAAAAGCGTACTTCTCTGCATACTTCAACGTTGGTGTAAGTTTCCATTTGACGTGGCGTTTTTTCTCACACAGAGCAGCGGCAGTTTTCACTATCCGAAGGCAATAGTTACCGTTGAAATTCGTGGAACTTAATTATCGTTTGCGCAAGCTCAGCTCTTCTTTCGCCATGATACCATCAGTGGGCCAACAAGTGTAATATATTTTTTAAACATCCTATACATTAACGCAGATATGCATGAAATTCAATTAACTAAATTTTTTTATTCATTACAGAAATAGCTACTTTTGAATAGATTGCTTACAAACGTTGCTCAAAAATATTGTGAAAATGAAAGATCATTTAATTGAAAATAAATGAAGAATATTATTTTTATTATATTTTAATGTTAATGTTTTTATGATTAATTTTCTCACTTTGCTTTTATTGAGCTATTGTCTGTTAAAGAAAACTTTTTGCAATTGAAATTCTACACGCTTCTGGAAGCCATAGTGCTTTGAATATTTTTACATCTTCGTGATCCTAAAGAAATGCAATATATTTATACCTTTAATCGAAATAATGCTTTACTAAATTTCATTTTTGTATGTAAAAGAATTTATAAGAATTTAAAAATGCCAGTGAACAGTATAACTGACGGAGTGCGCGTACTTAATGGCTTTTAATCTCCGAGCAGTACTATTGTTTAGAAAAAAATACATAACGATGCCTTTATATTTTTCCATATTACAGATTTCCTATATAAACATTTATATATCGAAAAATTCATCTCCAATTTTTAACCACTGTGTAATACCATCTGCTTTTACAGCTGGAGTCGATTGCCCAACCGCCAGACGAAAGATGTCTGAAGATCCCGAACGCCGCTGGATGCTTCCGAACTGCAACCCTGACGGCACCTACCGGGACATGCAGTGCTACGACATCGATGACCCTGACGCATGCATGTGCACCTACAAGGATGGCACTCCCATCACTCTTCCTGGGTTCGGCGTGAACATTACGTCATGCGTCTGTCCAGTTGTGGTTCACGATCGTTATTTGTTGGGTAAGTTTGGTTTCTCGATAGTTTCACTTAGTATGAAAAATGGAATTCCTTTAATTCTTCCTCGGCTTAACATGAATATCAAGACATGTATCTATGGAGTTGGGGATGAAGGTCGTTGTTTGTTGAGTAACTTTAGCTTTTCGATACATGCGCATAAGTTACTTAATATAAAAAATAGAGCTCCCTTAACTCTTTCTAGGCTTAATATAAATATAAAGTCATGCATTTATCCTGTTCTGGTTCAGCATAGTTATTTGTGGCATAAGTTTTTTTTTTTTGGATAGATTAGCATTAGTATGAAAAATTGAACTCCCTTAATTCTTCCTAGTTTGACATGAATATCAAGTCATGCATCTGATCAGTTATGGCTCACAATCGTTGTTTTTTAGATAAGAAAAGCTTCTGGATAGATTCCCATAAGTTTTTTTTTTAGTATATAGGATGGAACTCTCTTAACTCTTTCAAGATTCGGAATAAATATGAAATCCCGTGCCTGCCCTGATGTGATATTTGTCGTTATCACAACTGGTCAGATCTTCATTTGTCGAGTAAATATGACTTCTTAATACATTCGTATAAAATTTCTAGTATATAGATCCATAAAACTGCTTGTGGACTTGATTGACAAAAATATGTAATGAAATAATTTAAGTTTCAAAATCATCTTTTTACATTTATCTTGATGTTTTCTTCTGGCTTTTTATCCTGGGATAACAGGTGGTAATCTTCTAGAGAGGTAATTGTCCTATAGCAGGCACATCCTCCTCCGGCGAACAAGAGAGATAGCAGATCTCTTCTTTTTCAGGCAACCTCAAGTTTAACCACTGCCAAAAAGCAATTATTAAAATGTAATCTCGCAAAGGAAGTAATTGATTGGATCAATAAATTATCATGCAATCTTGTATAATAAACTTTGTTTTGTCAAATTTCTGAAAAATACTTCCAAGTATAAAGACCTACCCATAGATGTTGCTCAAAAATAGCAACATTACACAGACAAAACTCCTGGGCTTTATTCTTGTTTAGCTCAAAGAATAACTGAAATTGTTAACATAATTGTCTCCTTTTCCAACATAAAAAGGCTTTCATCTTTTTCCCAAATGCATTGTATATTCTGCGTATGTTTTCATTCAAAATTTTAAAAAAATCACTATGATATTTTATTTATTAATTGCATGATTTTTCCTAACAGACAAGGAAGAAGGTTTTCTGGAATGTGAAAATGGCGGCTACTTCAAGCCTCTTCAGTGCAGCGAGAAAACCAAGGAATGCTGGTGTGTGACCAAATACGGAAATCCAGTGACACCTCGATCGCTTGACCGAAAATCCTGTGATGACGTTGCTGACAAGTTGGAATCTTTGTTAATCACAAGCAATGACTTATTTTAACGCTTGCTGATATTTTTTGTACACCTTTCTCTTACAAGAGACACGTCGATTATTTGACTGGAAATCCTGCAGTGATGTCGTTGGCAAATTGATATCTCTGTTTATCATAATCAGTCATGATTGTTTATGATAACTGTTTTAACGCTTGCTAAGATTTTTTGTATACCTTTCTCATACAAGTGACACAATCACTTGACTAAAAATGCTGTAATGATGTCATTCACAAATTGAAGACTTCGTTTATCACAAGGAATAAATTATTTTAATACTTGTTGAAACCTTTTTTGTATACTTTTTTCTTTTAAAACACTCAGAGATTTAAATGGATAGGGGTATTTTTAAATCTTTATAGTTTAAAGTTTCATCACTTCTGCTCATACGAACAGCATTGTGAGTATACCAATATCTTTATTCATCTTTATTGGAAAATAAATACCTTTATCTTTATTCATCTTTATCGGAAATTAAAACCAGCCAACTTATTGAATAACAAATTATTGATTGGTTGGTTGGGTTTAATTCCACATTTTGAAGCTAAATTAGTTCACATATTTCAACTGAAAATTGAGGTTAGCTGAAGAAATCAGTTACCAATAAAGAAGGCATCAATAACTTGAGACTGCCCACCACTCAAAAAAGTTAAATTTAGTCTCAAACCTTTAAATTTAGTTAAATTAAGTATAAGTTAAATTTAGTTAACCTTTGTTCATTGATGTCTTCTAAGTTAAATCTAGTCTCAAACCTTTGTTCGTTGATTCCAAATTCAAAACTGCGTTACCAACGAATATCAGTGCAGTAAACTACAAAACTCAATGAGTCACAAATTTTAGCTTCCAAAACTCGCATAAAATTGTACCTTAAAATTATATCTCGCATAAACCCTCCCCAACTTCGAATAAAATTGGGGATTTCAGACAAGGCCGGGAGCGCAATGAGTACTCATATTCTAAAGGGTGTCCCAAAATGAAAGCATGATTTGTATTTGTTACTATTCAAACAGTAAGGTGCTGGCAACCTTATTAAAAGAAAATTTGACAACTAAAATAGTTTAGAGTAAGTTAAAATGGAGCGTCATACAATAGAAACAGAGAATTCATTGTTGAACAATATTTCAAAAATTATAAGTCTGGCGGCCGCTGGTTGGACATTTCTGAATTAGGCCCTTAGATCGTGTGATTTAATCCCATTTGATTCCTTTTATTCTGTTATTTGAAGTCGAAGGTCTTTTCAAACAAGCCCACAAACATGCTTGCATTGAGGAAAAAAATTCAAATGTGCCTCGTTGAAATCCATCTACATTTATGCAAAATAGTGATGGAAAATTTCGAAAGTATGCATATTTCTTAGCAAATTTTTTGAAACCCTTTGCCCTCTGTTATATTCCATACATGACTCTATTCTGTTTGTTTTACAATTTAATAAAAATATAACAATTTAAGAGGGGAAGACTGTTTTTTGTTTAGTTAAAATCTTGCGTTAACCAGTTGATCTTTCATGTAACACTCCATTTTTACTAACCCCAAACTATCAACTCTCAAATGATTTTTGAGAAGGTTGCCAACACTTTACAGCACGATGTTGGCGAATTTCAAATCTTGCGTTTATTCGGGACATCCTTTATATTCAAAGCTCCGCAAATGAAAATTTTGCGCTTTATAATATTAAAAAGAAAACCGTTTTTCGTGAATTATCAGCTGCATGCCATTTAGCGAATAACGTTGATGAAAGAAATCTGTTCGCCTGCTATCCTTGAATATTATTTTTTGTGTGATTTATCCCTGGTGTGTGATTAATACTCTAATGGCAGAAAAATGATTTTATTTTTTCCGACCATTGGATACTGAAATGTTACATAGAACTGCAGTTGCAGTCACAAGCTTACTTATTGGATTTAGGTTATTTATATCATTGCGCCTTTGAGATATCTCATTTATAAGCATTACATACAGTAAAATCTTCGGTAGATATGGCTCAAATTTTTTATCTACATTACTAGAGCTAAACATGCGGATTGAAATTTATTTACTTTTATAGTAATTTTATAGTAATCGTGTTGATTTATATTATTATTCAAAATGAACAGATAAAACTCCTCTTAATGGACTCTGACTAAATTTGACATAAATTTAAATATTTGATACTACAAAGACAATGACTAAATTTGACATAAAATTAAATATTTGATACAAAGACTGTTTACAAAATTTTATCCTTTATTTCTGCCGTGTGTGGGGGGGGGGGTGACAGACCAACGAACAGTTATGAATTTGGTCGATGTGATACAAAGTTTACAAAAGCTCTACGTTTTCATGATAAAGCCATTAACCTAATTTTGAACACCTAGAACTTTTCATTTTCAGTTATCGATTTAACAATTACTTTTACAGTCAAACAAACAAATTTCCTCCTCAATGAATTTCGTTCAAAACTTCATAGAAATTTTTCAATTCAGTTCTTAGCAAATTAAATTTCATTGACTAGCTGAACGCATTTTTGAGTTATGGTGCTCACAAATAGGTAGACAGGGTTCAAAAACAGACGCAGTTTTTCCAAATTTAATGAGGTATGAAATCTTGAGATTCAACTTCGTATTTTCTGACGATCATCTACATACTTCGTATATATGATTATAGTTTAGTTCAGTTATACTAACGTACCTTTGTAAACCAACGCTAGGGCTATTTTGGGATGGACCCCATCGTAATTTTCGCAATTTAAGCAGCTGTCAGATGACGAGGGTGACACCTCAGTTGGAATCCCCTACTCCTCACCACACCAATGGGAGGACGTTTTGCCCTGATGGATTTAACGTGCAGCAGAACCTCTTATACGATGGTTCTTCGGTGGAATCAGATCTCGAACTTGAAACACTGCGGCTCAAAAACCGAGACCTTACTACCAGGTAACTGAGGCCTTTCGTATAAATGAGATGATAATCTTTAATTAACTACTTCCAAATTTATATTGATTTTAATTAATTTCAATATATTATAATTCATTTTTAAAATTGAAAAATTAATAAATTTGAATAAAATTTTTTTTAAACTCTATTTTAATGAAAATTTATATATTATTATTATTAAGATATATATTATTTTAAAACCTATTTTACTTCAACAACTTAAAAAATTAAATTTTCAGAAATATTCTTCTTGACCCCATACACACTTGTTTATTCTAGCTTGAATGAATTTTTCAGAACATTTCCGTTACATTCAACAAAAATATTTTCCATGTTTTTAGTTTCCATACTTTGATATGGAAACTCTTTTTTGCACTATAATTTCTTTAATTAAAAGAAAATTTTAAAGATAAAATAAAAATGGATGGAATTAGTCAACAATATTTCAACTATCATACTATGGTCTTTTGTCGTTCAAATATTTAACTTCTTTCAGTATTTTTATTTTCTTCAAAACTGTTTTAAATAAAAGTAGTTTTATACTCACCAGCTCACATGTTAGGATGTTTTGCATCGATAACAGCTTATGTACTCGCATCGTACAATCAATGAATATTCTTCTGAAATTTAAATGCTTTTAATTTGTAGTCAATTTGTTATAAAATTAGAGATTCACTTGTCAAAACTGGTTATTCGATGGATTATTCCACTCTTTTTGAAGTGTGCAAAATTTTGTCATTTATCTCCATTTTGGCTTAGAATGGTCGTGAATGACCTGCCTAAAGCTCTATTCCATTCGGGTAAGTTATTTTACTTAAATGTGCCTTTAATTAGAAATTGTTGAAATTGTTAATACAACGCTTCGTGTTCTTCATTAATGAAGCTGCAAAATATTATTATAAGTGTTATGGGGTGGTTTAACATCTCTCTATAAAGTGAGGCCACAAACCAAAAGTTTAATAAAAGTAGACAACAAACGTCAGATGGGTAAGTCATTGACTCTCCGACCGTCTGAAGGCACTCGGATAAACCAGAAAACTGAATGATCAGACCGCCGCAACAGTAACACAGGCTGGAACTGTGGTTGAGTCAAAAGAGCCGTCACAGGCCACAGTGAAACACTTCCCGTAGGAAATACGTCCCGTCATAGATGGGAAGAATCAGGCCCCCGCCTATTTATGTACCCTTCAGGATGACGACATCCAACTACCATGCCGGAAGCATCACATCCTCATTTCGAGGTGTGTTTTTCAGTAACTGTTAAATAAAAACGAGACTTATTGTGTAATTATAACAGAAAATTATGGAGAGAATACTCTTTCCATTCTTGATAATCAAATATTAATTCAAAATTCATCCAAAAATCTCAAAAAATCCTGTATAATTCTGAGGCGGTTTTCTTTTAAAAAGAATTCTTTAAGATAAGAATTCTAACAGATTATATCAATAAATATTCATACTGAAACTGATAAATTTGGTTACAGGAAGATAACCAACAATTTTTGTATGAGATAAGAAAAATTATCAGGTTTAATACATAATTTATGCATCTTGTTGGAAAAGTAAGATAAGTTTCAAGATAAGTTTTTAGTGCAGACACATACTTAAAGATACCACTAAATTTTTATGCAGATAAGTATGCGAGATTTAACACCTGTTAAAGTAAGTATGAGATTTAGTATCTTATCTTCTTAAATTTTAACTATATAAACAAAATTATTAGATATTCAGTTCTCAGAAAACTTCAAAGATATTCGGTGAGACAAAAATTATTATTTCCTATTTACTCACCCCTGCATGCATTTCTGATAATTATTTAATTAAAATTGTAAATATTAGGTTGGAATTATATTTAATATTTTATTTTGCTTCTCAAGATAAATTATTTTAGTTTGAATATTTATAAACTTTAGACTATAAATGTAAATTTTAGGTTAGAGTTATCTTTAACCCTCTAGACGTTTCCATTCTACGAGTGAAACTTCTGTAAAGTGAAGGAAGCGGGACTAGTTTTCTGTCGCGAAAGCGTTGCGGTTTTCTACCAGAGATGTA
>JAOUZG010049283.1:1471215-1504658 GCA_026289955.1 Argiope argentata
TATATATATATAATAAGGAATTAATGAAGGATTAAAATTGTATTCATATTCTTTCATTATTTTTCCAAATAAATTTTTGTAATATTTTGGTAGCGAGCAATCAATAGTTGCAATATAGTAGCATTTTTCTAGAATTAGAACTAAACACGGATAGTTCAGTTAATCAGACACATATAAATAACAATTTATAACATAAATTATTTTTTAGAAGAACGGGCATCATATTCTATTATAATAAGAGATACAAATCCCCAAATTGATTGGATATCTGAAAAAATGCATAATTCTAGAAATATAATTAGCTAATTATGCCTTTATGATCCGGGTTCTTAAATACCCCGTTGCAATTTTATAAAACTCAATATTGTTTGTAATCATTGCTTTTTATTTTAAAAAATTATGGCATCTCCTCTCTTGAATGCTTCAAAATAAGGAAATTTTAAAGTTGAAACATAGTGAAATATGCCAGAGTAAATAAAGATTAAATGTCCTTATTAAAATTTTATTTTTGAAATTATCGAATATTCTAGTGATTTTAAAATGTTTGTGAAATTTATTAAAATTATCGATATTTTTTTGCGATTTTTCCCTCATTTTTTCCCATTATTTTGTGTACACATTCAATGAAATTGCTACCTTCAAAAATAATAAAAGGCAGCTTGAACAAACAAACGATTCCTTTTAAATATTATACTGCAATATATTTTATTCCTCATAAATTTCGGTGTGTTTATAATGTTTAGTATTCTTGAAAAAATACAACGGACAAAAATTAATTTTCTAATTTTCGTCCATTCTGTAAAAGAAAACACTAATTATTTATTACTATATTTGCTATTTTATCAAACAAGGTAATTCACAAAAGTTTCAGTTGTACTTTGCATTACATCTTTGTATTTTACATCTTTTTATAAAATTGACCGTGGAAAAGTAATTGATGTCTTAAATATGTTAAATTAAACTTTTAAAACATATTTTCACTTATGTTATTTTGCAACATTCCATTTTCTTTCTCATATCAACATTCTCTTTCTTTCTCATATTAATGACCGCTGGTAGTGGAGATATAAATCATTGAAATTTTTTTTAATAATTATTCATGTCGATGGATTCAATAAAGGAATAAGCATCTTATTTTGGTAGGAATCCCCAACGGTTCAACAAATTAATTAATAACATTTAATGTTTTAGAACCGTATTTGAAATTTGCTTACAAAAAAAGGTTACTTTTGTGGATTATCTCCAAAGACATAATAAAATTATCAATCCATATAAGTAAATGAATTTAATGAAGAGATAGTGGTAATGCTATTTCACAGAAGTTGTGATGTATAAATTTTACAAATATTTACCAGCATAGCTTGAAAACTCTCGAAAACTGGCATAAGAGATAACCGATTCCTTATTTATAAGCAATGATCTTTTTTAAAAATTACTTTCAGTTATGAAAGAAATATGCCTGTTGTAACAATGAGTTGAAATACTTTGCACAACTAAGTAGGATGTCGGATTTAATATGGGAAAATGCATTACAGTTCATAAAATTTATGTAATTAGATAACAACCGTATTGATAAAAGAAGTAGTAATACTTTTTAGATATTTTCGGAGCGGCGTCTATTATTGCCTTATTTCTATATCTTCACAATACGGATAAATACATATAAAATTCAGCAGCAAAATCCAAAAATAACTAATAGGACGAACATATTTAAAAAGGAAATACTTCACCTGTCAACAAGAACAACGAATGCAATTACTAAAATGCACAAATTCAATAATCTTAATATCGCTGTGGAAGTACATATATACTAGAAACCAATAGTAAAAAAAAAAAATGCCGAACAAAAGAATTAAAGGTATAATCTAATGACAGCAGTATAGGCCCATAGAGAAATCCTTAAACGAAATCCACCTCAAGTATAAATTCCCAACTCTTTATATTGTCGAATTATTATTATTTATATAACAGAAAGAACTGGATTTTTTTACATATTACTTGCCAGCATAATTTAACCCTTAGTAGCCCGATTTACGAAAGTGATTTATTTTTAATATTACAGTGTTTATTATTATTATATTCATACAGTAATATTTTTAATATTACTGTGTGAATACAAATATGACAACAATAAAATACGTACAGCCAACCTATAAAAAAAACTAATAGTAATGTGAACACTCGGTTTAAAAGATTGGTATCAAAATTGAAACTCTAGGTTATTAAAGGTTAAGAACATAAATCAGATTAATTAAAATTTTTTGGACTATAGTTATGCTTTATTGTAATATTCATTTAACTATTTTAAGCCTCATAATTCATGATATTCCTTTCAGTAAATTATTAACTTCACGTATTATAGAACTGGTTTTCGTAAAGTTTTGTCTCCAAAGTTTTTTATGCAATCATTCGCATGGTGCAGATATTCGGTATTCATGTTTCTCAGACTCAGAGAAAGAAGATTAAAAACAAGTATTATAAAAATCAATTTTTTAAATCAATTCGTTCTTAGGTCAGCAAAGGAATTTTTTTATTTTAGTTACTTTTTATTAAATGATTATAATAATTGCAATTTTCCATTTTCCTGTCTAAACATGGTGTTGGACTATTATTTTTGTTTGTTGCGATTTATTCGTTTGCTTTTTTTTCCCCTTTCTAATTTTTGAAGTTGATGGCGGTATCACAGCCACAAAGAGAATCTTCAACTGGCGGGTTCGAACTCGCAGCCGAAAAGATACGAATTCAGCGCCCAACGAACCAGACTATCCGGGCCTGGTGTTTCCTTGAGATTAAAAATCTATTTTAGTCACTTTTTATTAAATTATTACAATTGTTGTTGTTCTTTTCGTGTTCCGCTTTACAACGGAAGGAGGGGTGCGATAACTTTTGAGAGTATGGACTGTTGAGCACCCGAGTCCAGAAGTCTGACTTCTAGCTCACACACGTCAAAAACGCTTTTTATGGGACGGACTGCATAGATCGTAATTTAGATTTAGAACAGAGAACGATCACCTCTGCTCTAGTACGCACAGTAATATCACTCTCGACAGAGAGGACTTGCGACCACGACAAATGTAACGTTCACCACACACACACACACATACATACGGAAAGTCTTCGGTTGGCGGGTTCGAACTTGCAGCTCAAGGGATGCGAAACTAACGCCTACCGACCAGGTTATCCCGACCTCATAATCACAATTACTATAAATAATCGATCAAAAATTTCTACTAGCATTGAATTTTCAACTTCAATTGATTATTCAAAACCCATTGTAACTTATCGAAATGCGTGAGTTTACTACACCAGTTGGATAATGCAATACAGATTAGAAATTTCTAATGTATTTATTCTCAATTATTTTAATTCGAAAATACTTCAAAATGAGTCGAACAAACCGATTAATTTACAATGCTTATTTTAAATGCATCAAACATTACGAAAATAAACAGAATCGTTTAAAATAATCTGCTGAAAACATGTTAAGCCTAATCTCGTTGGCGTGAGGGAAAAACAAACTGAATTCGTTACTTATTTAGCGATGGAGAAATGAAATCGAATTTTTGTTGAGAAAGGTAGTTTTTAATTAATTAATAAAAAAATTAACTAATTAATATTTGAAAAAACTGTGTTAACGTCAAATCTCATCCACTACAAGTTTTTAAAAAGTTACTTGAACTTGATTGGATGAATAAAAAGTAATTTATTAATGATGGAAAATATGAACTAGATATATATAGGGGGAGTGTGAGCTAACAGCGGGAATTGAAATAAAATGATGAAAGAATGCAAATCGTACCCATCCACAACGCCTGATACTTAATTTTCTTAGTTTATCAAAAAGATCTCCAAGAGACAAAGGAAAAAAAAATTAACTTGATTGAGTAACTGATGCATCTTAGGACCAAATTGAACATTGGACTTAAGAAACATGCATGGGGACTAAATGACTAATTTTTAAAATAACATTACCTTTAATTAAATAACTAACTTTTAAAATAACATTAGAAAGCAGGATAAGAACTGAAAAAGTATAACTATTTTATATTAAACATGATAACGTACATTAACAAATTCAGTTTTTTAGAAACGTTAAAATATTTGGGAAATTTGCTAAAACAAGTAATTATTTATATAATTGACTTAAAAATAAACATTTGTTTCTCAAATTTCAGTTCAATGTAGCATATTGGATATGGCTTAATCCCTTTTTTTTAAAACACTTTAAGTCCCTGAATCTTTTTTAATCCTGTTTTTAAGCTTTTCTGAATTCAATAGCCGGAATTAAAAAGGCAGAGCATTCAATAGAAATCATTTCAGTCAAAGAATTTGTGAAATTTTTAATTTCTTTCTTTCTCGTAAGTAAAAATATTACAATTTTCTTAAATTAATTGTAAATAAGTTAGATGTAATCTTGTGCCAAATATTAGATGAAACTAGTTGATAGGAAATCTGTATGCTTGAATCTGTATGTAAAAATCGTGTATGCGTATACATGATATTCCGAAACGGAAACACCTTGATATATTATGCGTGTCGCACAAAATTATCAAAATGTAGATTTGTATTAAATTGTTTTAATATAATGTGTCAAAATATTGATTATCCATGAGTCAGTCTTTCCGTGAGTGTTTGAGCAATTATTTCAAAATACAAAAAATAGATAAATGAAGTTTGGTACGTTGATTTGATATCTTTACTGCAAAAATATCGAATTTTCACTCCAATATAAAAGATTCAAAATTCATAATTGTTTCTATTCAAATATACTAAAAAATACGGATAGCGCTACACTTTATAAGCATATAAGAGAGAATATAAAGATTAATACTACCATTGATCTTTATCATGATTGTAAAACCTTAGATTGCTTTTAATAATAATAATAATAATAATAAAATCTTGATAAAAATTGCTTTCAAGTTTGGGCCCGACAACTTTTAATATCGTTCCACACCAAAGTGTGCAGTTTATGAAGTTTTCTTCCATAAGAAACACCTGCCAAAATTTGAGTAAAGTAATGTAAATTCATTTATTTGATCTTAGTAAGTAACAGGTTATGATTTCAAGCGTTATGAACTCTAAAACTTTTCCATATTCATAAATAGTTTATAGTTCACGCAACAGTGAAGCCTTTATTTGCGTTATTTTCCATTAGTAGGTTCTTAAAATCATGTCATAGAAAGTCGTGCTGCATTTTGCCCAAGATTTTTCAAAAGCTATGTTATTTATCCATTCAGATTTTAGCCTCTAATGAAGAAGTCTCTTTAGCATAACAAAGAAAAAATTGTTTAAAAACTGTAAAATAAATGCAGAATTTTTGAGTTTTTTTTAAAATCTTATATATTTACCGTTTTATCTAAGAAAAGTATCTTCTTTGATAAACTATTTAAAAAATTTGTTAAGATAGTTTACAGAGTCAAAACTTTTAAAATGTTATCAGTTAAAATTTTTCAAACATATAATTTAATTTATTTTGCTATTTCTTTTGTCTACATCAAGGTATAAATACTTATAATCAAGTATTAAAAGTTAAAATATTAATTGTTACTAATATTAATAAATATCTAAACATTAATAACTAAACTTCTCAGATATAAATAATTTTTAAAAAAATGTTTTTATTGCTTCTTTTATGAATTTGAAAGAGATTATTTCATTCCGTTCATTATACAACTTTAAAAAGTAGTTGCACTATAAAAAATCGAACACATAATTTCATGCTATTACACATTATAAATCTGAAAAGAGAAACAATATAACAGTATACTTTATTATATTTTTCAAAATTTAGGCTACTTTTAAACACAAAATTCAATCGCATCTGTTTACTTTGAGCGAAGAAAAATAATTGAAGGTAGAGATTCGAGTAAAAAACATAAATTTGCATTTTAAAAATAGTTTAATTGTAAATGCGAAATATATTTAATTTATTAATTATATATTGATAGCAATTTTTCAAATATATTCCTTTTGAGTTTAATGCTTCAGTGCGATGTTTAATCACAAGAGAGCATAAAACCGCATTCTGAATAAAAATTCAATGGAACTTTAAAACAAAATTTCGTTCAAATAAGCTTTATCCAAGAAATACTATTGAAGCTAAATACAAATTAAATCTAAGTACACACAGACGCTTATGGGACACACAAGTTGAGAAAAATTTTTGTTCCTGTTTTATTCAACGAGATCTTTTTCCTCTCTTACTCCGTGACCATTCAAAACGCCCTTTTGCCCTGAAGGACCCTTCGAGCCCTCAGTTCCTTTGAAATTCTTAAATGGTCGTAAAACATCCATTGTGTTGACTCCCCTCAGATCCATCAAGATGTCCAAACTTGTTGGGGGAAAGAAAAACGTTAAAATGCGTCGGCGACGCTTGGAGAACAGACAACCCCCTACGTTATTTTCCGTGCACATCGAAAGAGTGTCGGCTCTCGGCCTACGTTAAAATACGTGCAGCGCCCTTGCCGTGACGTCTTGCGGCTACGTAGAAATACGTGTATAACCCTTAGAGGGTTAATACTTTTATTCCTTCTAAAGATAATTTTTTAGCTCCTATGTTATACTTGAAATTGTTTTAATAATTCCTTACAGAAAATAGTAAATATTAGCGTTTTCAGTTAGTGGGATTCTCAAATATTCATAAGAAAGCTTCAAATTAAGATTTTCGACATCATTATTTTAGATTTCAATAATTTTATCAATAAAATAAGCATGTTGAAAGAATTCTGTAGATAGATTATGAATGTGCTGCCCTTACTAATCAGCTTTTTGGCTAACAATTGTGATTGAATTTTATTTCTATTGCATAATCTGTGAATAATTTGATATTTATGATTTTTCAATTAGCAGCAATATTCAATTTGAAATTGCCACAGCCATTTAAAAAGCATCATTATTGTGGCCTCTGTTATTAGTATTAAGAGTAATAGAGATTTGTTTTTGTTTCACATTTGAAATTTCTCAGCCCCATTTTACTCCTAAAAAAGTTGGAATTGTGAGATTCTCAGTTTTCTTGAATATTTCTAGCATATTAGTTATAAAGGAGTTGTAAAAATGATTACAAGTAAGTAATACTCGCTAATTGATCTTCATTGCTCCCAAAAATATTTCTAAATCTTTATAGTGTTCAATGTTACCAAATTAATCATTGATAGTGGGGATTTTCTTATCTTTGTCAGTTTTTTTTTCTTTTTTTTTTCTCAAAAATTTGAGACATTCCAAAAAAGTGTTGCTGATTTTAAATTCATTTTTTGTAATTTAGTAATCATTTGATAAAATGACTACTATCTATTCAGTTTGAATAAGGAATTTATTTTTAAAGAAAATTAAATTTAGAAAATATAAATAGTGGAAAATATATTTTAAAATCACCCGATTAAAACTCTAGAATAAAGAAGCTTTTATTTCATTTTAATTATTTCCTATTTATATTGTTTAATTATTGTTATTAATATTAGAATAACCTTTAATTCATCATTATAAACATTATAGAGTGCTGTAATAAATATTTTATTAAGTTAGCAATCAGTCTGTGCATCAAAATGCAATTAAATTTAAATATTAAGTGGTAATGAAGTTTTTAAAATATACGAATAGAGTATTATGATCAAGAATTTTCCGGTAGATAAAATTTCAAAATATCTAACAAATTGGATAATGGGGAAAAAAAACTTCAATAAAAAAATATTTATAACAACATGGAATATTTGTAATTAAACAAAAGTATTTAGTTAGTCTTATACTTTGAATTTCAAGCTTCGTCTATAAATGTTCAATAACCTTTATGTTGCTAAATAATTAACACACATATATATTATGGATTAGAGATTGTTAGAGTACAACGTAATTAATTTATATATATGTAATAAACATGCATTACAACATCGAATGCAATTTAATAAATCACTGCGTAATATTTTGCTGTAACTTTTGTGTAAACTAGATGTAAATATTTGTAAATAGTTTAACTGTATAAAATTATTTGTAGAGAAATCACGAGGCAGCGAAAAAAGACCGTTCTAAGGAAGATAGCCCTATTTGACTAATTTTGAGATGTATATGTGGTGGTAACATAATGAGATCACTAACGGTTTTTACTGCACGCTAAAATGTGTAGTAAAAGTAAAGAAATAAAGATTTGTTCCTAGGGAATGTTGGGGAAATTTCTGCACTTGACCGAACGTTCCCGCAGTTTCTGCGTATGTCCCACCCACTTTAGTAGGACGCTATTTAAGGCGCGACATATGAAGGAGAATGAGATCAGTTCGGAGAACGAGCTACGTTTATTGGCTTAGCTTGAGAGAGAGACTTTTCTTTTTGGCGTGCGTTCTATATCTTTGCTGTTATCCTTAATTAGCGCATTAAATAGCGTTAATTCGACATATATTTGCAGCTTTTGTTGTGTATATTTGATACACGTTTCAGAGACAGTAAATTTTATCTACACTTTCGCATCGTTCTTGTGAGAATTTTCGTAACAATGTTCTATTTTATATGTCTTTTAACTGTAATCCGGTATTTGGGTAATTTTTTAAATGGTACAATTGTAACAAAAATACTATGATACAATATTGAATAATGCTGCATATCACTATTATTATTTAATATTTTCTCTCAATATCATGGCTGAGTTACAGAGAAAACTCTTAATTTCCGTAAGGCATTATTTTTGCGCTACTAATTAAAAATTTCAAAAAAAAACCTTTAAATCAAATAAAGTATTATTATTAAAAGTTAAAAGTTAAAAGATTAAGTAATATATTTTAATTATTTCCTTCCATTTATTTAATTTGCATTTAATTTTCGAATTATAACATTTTTCAGCTTTTTTGAAACCTACATCATGAATGAAAAAAAAAATTATCTTTATTTCTATTTAATTATCATTAATTTCTTTACAGGTATACAAACAATACCTGAAGATGAAGATCATAGTGACTGCAGTAAGTTAATTAATATTACTGAGTCATTTCTTTCGTAACAATAAATAGGATTTAGTTCTATTTTTGTAAGGCGTTTTAAAAAAATACCTTCTTGTGACCAAGAAAATTAACTGGAACTAATATAATATAGTGAATATGAATTGAAAATGTTTAAAATCAAAGAGATTTTGTTTTTATTTAAATTTATAATTGTTTAAGATGCAAATTTTAACTATTTCCACTAAAAAAATTTAGCAATACTTTGATTCAATTTTTGTTTCTGTAGAAATTATCTGAGTTTGAAGCCAAATTAACTCTCTTCTGAAAAATTTATTCAAATGGAGTAAAAGTAAACAAATTTGAACGTTCATGGTATACTATAAAAAAATAAGAATCGTAATAAAATGTTGTTCACTTATAATTCTGAAAAATTTACAAAAAATTAAAGAAAAAAAATTACATTGACATAAAATTGGAATAACTAAAAACATTTTTTAAAACATTCAAAATTGTCTTCTATGCATTAAAATACTTTGATGCAATTGAAAGCGAGCATTAAAATTTTGATATATGTTTAGTTACTTAAAAATCTATTCAACATTTTTAAAAACTTTTCTTCGGATGTAGTAGGTACTGACGTAGATGATGTAATAAGTTCTGATGTAGTAGGTGCTGATGTAGATGATGTCGCAATTTAGTAGGTTCCTCTACAGTAGGTGCTGGATAGTAAGGATTGTGAATCGAGCCTTCCTGCGCTATTAGTTTCACAATAAGGAAGACTGTTTTACTGGTAGTTTTAAAGCATATTCTATGGAAACTCTGTCAACGGTCTCTGCTCTTTGTGACAAACTTGGCAACGACTTTGGCCACAGAAATGAAGGATTGCAATTATTTGAGAATCATGGCAATATTGCTATTAGGATTTACGACAAGAAATTTGTTCTTTGAACATTCAATGTCTTAACTATAAAACATGATAACTATAAAAGAGGAGGCACACACACATGTGAAGGGGCAATCGAGTGAATTCTAACTTTAAGATTTTGCTCTCCAGCAAGTTATTGCTGAGGAATTTGTATATTACTGTTGCTTATTAATAATTTGCTGCTTGTGAGAAACTGATTTCCACAAATGTCTTTTTATATATGCTTCATTTGTGTTTAGTTGTCTATTGTTGCTGTTTATTGTCTATTATTGTTTAATTATTTTATTTTTTCATGGAAAATAAAGTGTTTTTATTTTCTATTGAGCCACTTGGACATTTTCACAATACTCTAACTGAAAGGATTTCCTGCAACATTATGAACCAAATTCCGTAATTACATCCAATAATCTGCCCTATGAAGTACTTTGAAGGACATTTGCACTATGCATATCTTGCAATAAGCGTTTACAATTAGTTTATCAGCCAATATAGTTAAAATTAAAAATTGTCTATCAAACTGAGCAGTTTTAAAAACTATTTCCATATTTGAAGAAATTATGCTTTAAGAATTATAAGAGTAGCTTAATTTCACACCAAATGCCAGGTTCATTCCTCTAGATAAAAATGTTTTCTTTCGATGACAGTTTTAAAATTCTTTGTTGATGATTTACATCAAAGTAGTTCACAGAAGTATTTTTACACTTGCAAAAAACTAATATTAATGTACTTGTTTTGATTATCTTTAGAAATAAATTTCATAAATTTTATCAAAATATTTTAGATTGAAATAGTATATTTTTTAGATTTAATGACAGAAAATTGGAAAAAAAATTGTAAATTATTTATTTATTATTTTTGAAATTAAGACAGAGTTTCTGCCAGAGATCAAATAATTACGTATTTTTTTAACTTTCGTTATAAGCAATGATTTAGTAAATAAAAAAACTCTCATCTATTTTCTATCCAGTTTTTTGCTTGCCTTTTGCCCGCAGTATTATGTTGGGACTTCCCAGGATATCGTAAGTTTATTTTTACTATTTGTGTTTGGTTATTGTTTAATTTATATAAAAAAAAGTTTTTTAAAGGCCCGATTTTATGTGCTTACTAAAGATTTTATTTTTTCTCCCTTTTTTTTTATCTAATTTATAAATTGGAATTTTAAATGCTATGAATCTTGAAGTTACATTTTCCCAAACCTACTACTAGATGGCACCACACTTATCGAATCAAAATTTAATGTAATCAATCTACTTATTTATAAATAACATCAGAAAATATTTGAAAATATTAATAAATACACTCATTGAAAAGCATACATATAAAATTTCAAAACTCTGGTTTAATTGAGAAATGAATGAAAATATTCATTAAGAAACATGATACATTAGAGTGTGTAAAAATTTAATTCTCAACTTAATGAGAATCAAAATCAACAATTTCTAATCACATTTTTTCATGATTGTGTATAATTGATTGAAAATATGCCAAACCGTGTATTTCAATTAAGTTAAATTAGATTTAAGATTTTTGGAATGGAGAAAGATTCACAAAAATAGTTCGGAATGAATCTCTAAATTTTTATCATAGAACAGATGAAGAAGCACCCACAGGTATTCAGCTTTACAGAAATTCTGAACTAAATTAATGAAAGAATCCGAAAGCAAACTCCTATAGAAATGTTTTGTATTCCAAGCTTACAGCATTTTAATAAGGATCCCAATAATACTTTGTGGTATAGAAATGATAACAATAACTTCTAAACACTTTAAAAAACGTCATCACATCATACTAATGCTAAAATTAATTTAAAATTTAAAAAATGTTGATTAAACTTTTTAAGCTGAGCAAAGAATATAATATGTATAGTAATTCTAGAACAGTGGAAATATGAGTACAAATAACTGTTGGAAATGTTTTATTATTGGTCCATTGAAGAGAGACTAATTAGGTACAATAAATTAGTAAATTTATTATTATTATTCAACTTAATTACCTATATTACTTAATTATCTTCATTTAATTAGATATTACCAAATGAAAAAAATTCAGTGTGAAGGTATGCAAAAGAAAGTATAAAAAAATCTATTTAAAAATGTGTACAAAGAATACAATCCCATACAATTCTGAATCCAGACGATTTTGATGTCCATAATCCACTAAAAATAATACAATAGTTATCTGTCAGTACAAAATGACCACCAATATTGTGAAATACGATATCCTCGTGATATTTTGGGGGATTGAGAATATTGGACGGCATTGTATTGTCTATTGTGTCAATAGATTAATGACCTATTGTATGATTTGTTTGGCTCACACAGATACCATTTCTGATTTTATTCAAAAAATCTTCTTAACGTTGACTGCATTCATCAAATACTACAATATCAAAACTTTAATCAAAACAAAGATATCTCCATTGCCGTTTGTCAAAAGATAATCCGAAGAAACAATAACAATACATTTACCCATGTTTTCAATTCCATTTACAATGCAACCTGCTTTTACAGCTGGCGTCGATTGCCCCACTGCTCGACAAAAGATGTCTGCGGACCCTAACCACAACTGGATGATTCCGAAGTGCAACGCTGACGGCACCTACCAGGACATGCAGTGCTATGACATTGATGACCCTGACGCATGCATGTGCACCTACAAGGACGGATCCCCCTTGACTCTTCCTGGGTTTGGCGTGAACATCACGTCGTGCGTCTGCCTTGTCGTCGCAACTGATCTCTACTTCTTGGGTAAGTGTGACTTTTCGGTAGATTCGTGAGACATTCCGCGCTCAAGTGCAGTGCGTTAAGGTTGCTTATCAATTTCGTACGCAGACAAAAACATACATTTGTCGATAATCTTAATCTGAATATTCCTTTTATTGAAAAGTTCCTGTGGCTTTCTCGTAGCAAAGTATGCAAAAACGGCGTTGTGGACGTAAAAGTACTCTATCCCAAGATGATTGTGAATCTGTACGTTTCAACTAGAGTTCCTCTAGCCATAAACAAGAATTCAGGTACTTATGTCTCTATGTGAACACGAAAATTCACGATCAGAAATATTCGGCAAATAGATTTTGTTATAACAAAATTGTGTATTTTATGAAATTTTTGGTATCTTTCTACGAATTCTATAATCCCATTGCGCGCGCACGTAAATATTTATTTAAAATTTTAATTGAGAAAAAAATCAAGCCAAATTTTGGTGTTTTTCCATTGGTATTCATTTTTGTGGAAGAGAGGAGTTTTTAAATCACAAATAATGGTTCAATTTTTTTTTCAGTTTATTTTCGATTTTCTGTTTTTTGTTGAAATTAAAACTGCATTTTTCTGAAAATGGCATTTATTTCTCTCAACATTTTTTGGTTTTTACCTATAACTATTCCAATTTCTGAAATACAATTGTGGAATTCTTTTTAAAACAAATATGAACTCATTTTTTATATCAAATTATTGTATTTTTCAAAAGAAACGCATAAGAAAAAAAATAGGACAGAGAATAAAGCTAATTCACGAATACCAGAACAAAAAATTGAGGATTCTAATGTTGTCATAATAAGTTAGGAGAAGGCTAATTTATATTCTAAAAAATGTGCCTAATATGTCTGTTTATTGCAACTTAAATGACAGACAATAATTTTAAAACCACAAAAATTAAGATTCATCAATGGATTTTTTTGTGTGTATGTGTGTGTGCGTGTGTGATTGATGAGTAAATAAGTTTGCATGAACCAATGAAAGAGAAAAGTTACTGCTCTATGATTCCTTATTTTTAAATCAGTTTGAAACTAAACTCGAAATGGATAATAATATGATAATTTATTATTTTAAAATAATGTAAAATTGAAAGTTGAACGCTGTCGAATTCGTAGCAATTTCACAGTTTTCACGCTACTGCCTTATCGCTGTCGGATCTTCAGCTTCTACCGAATTCGTAAACTTCTTCTATCCGAGAATTATCTCAATAATTATGCGTAGACGAAAAAATTTCTTTTCTAGAGATAAAAAGAGAAGCTATTAGAGCTCAACTTAATGGAAAGATAGTTTATAGAAAATAATTTGGATGGCTTCTAATTTGAGTGAGCGGTGACCGTTAAAGGCATCTAGGATGTAGTTCAAGAACAACAATTGCTCTCTGTTAAGGATCATCTTTGCTGGGAGTAATCAATTCTTTATATATCACAAATTCAACTATTTCAACCAATTACTCTTTTTATAATACTGCAAAATTCTGCATTGAACCTCTTTGTTTCTTTAACGACTCTTGTGGGACGAATTTAGGATGAAGGATTCATCACAATGAGGCTAGAAATTAATATTTTATATCTCAGTTTGATTTATACCTCAGATAATATTTTATATCTCAATATAAATTAGTGTTTCATAAAAAATCTCAGTTATTGATTAATTTCAGATACCATTAAACAGTAATAAGAAAAAGGTTTATATAAAATATTCTTCAATAGTAAATTGAAGGTAATCCGATAAAACATATATTGGTTTTTAAATTCGATTGACAATTTTCAAATATTCTTGGTTGTGATTAATGAATGAAATTTGGCATTTTGGATAATCAAATTTCTTGTGTTAATAAGAAACACCACTGATATATCACTTCTAGTTCAAAAGCTGCTACCCATTGTAGAACTATTCAAGATAATGCAGTAATATTTTCTAAATTTCTGTCATCATTAACAACAGTATATCGCTACGAAGTATGAAATAAGCAACAAAACCGCCTTTCAACGCCGTCAATTGAATGATTGTGCATCCATGAATGGTGGTGGATTTACTGTGCATCCAGGAATGATGATGAAATAATTGCATTTGTGTTTGTGCATCCATGAATGATGATGAAATATTTGCATTTATGTCAGTGCATCTAATAATGATGATGACATAATGACATCTATGTCTGTGTAGCCATAAATGAGGATGAAATAATGACATTTATGTCAGTGAATCCAAGAATGGTAATGAAATGATGACATCTATGTCTCTGTAGCCATGAATGAGGATGAAATAATGACATTTATGTCTGTGTAGCCATGAATGATGATAGGAAGACTGTGCAGTCATGAATGATAGTAAAATAACTTCATCTATGACTGTGCCTCCAAGAATGAAATAATTGCATCAATGAAGGATGGTGGAAGGAAGATATCCCCAAGACAGATGATTTGCTCTCATTTGTGAAATTCGATTTATAGATCACAAGCATCTACCTTCAATGTGTCATATAGCCATAGCAGAAAACTTTCGATCGACCAAACTAGGAACGATAAATAAATGACGTTGCTAATAATAATACGAAGAGCTATATAAGACAGAAAACAATTCCGTCTCGTGCATGTAAAGCTTACAAGAAAATTTATACTACAGTCTTGACGGGATTAGCAACTACAAAAAATTCATTATTGTGCTCCAGGAGAGCCAAAATTCCGCATCTTATTCAAATAACTTATTATCCTTGCATTCAAAACCATCTTCAGGGGATGGGGAGGGGTGGGTCCTATAACGAAAAGTCATGCAGATTGCTATTTGGTAAGTAGAAAAACATAAATTATCCTTGGATGGCATTCCGGTATCACGCAGAGATTATCAAAATATTAACCCTGGAAAGAACTAACCTATTGGTTAAATAAGAAACAGCGCGTCTTAAATGTAAAAGCGTGTTCTGAATTAATTCTTTAAATGTCTTAAAAATCTTTCAAATTATAAAGCCCTACCTATCGATATTACTTGGAAAAATCAAGAATTCATAGACAAAAAATCTAGGCTTAATTCTTATTTAATACAAAGAATAACTTAACTAACTGTCATGATTGGACTACATTTCCAGCTAGAAAATCTTTAACCTTTTTCCTAAAAATCTTGTACGTATGCTTTGCTTCTGGATTTAAAAAAATTTCTAATTGCATGATTTTCCTAACAGACAAGGAAGAAGGTTTTCTGGAATGTGAAAATGGCGGCTACTTCAAACCTCTACAGTGCAGCGAGAAAACCAAGGAATGCTGGTGCGTGACCAAATACGGAAACCCGGTGACACCTCGATCACTCGACCGAAAATCCTGCGATGATGTCGCTGACAAACTGTAATCTCTATGTTTCTTCATGATCAATAAATTATCTGAAAAAATTAATGAAATATTTTTTCAATTTTTTCCACTTTTAATGTATTTAAAAATCTCAATTATATAGAAGAAGATTTTCCAAGTTTAAATTATTGTAATTTTTATATCTTTATTTATACAAATAATTTATTCATTGAGTAGTTGATTTTAATGTCCCTTTCTGAAGCTGCACTAGGATAGACCATGACACTTTGTTCTGCTTTATTCATTTGTTTCTATTTGATAGATCGATAGTCTGAGTGCTAATCATCAATTTACTGCCCTATCAATGTTAAGAATTTCAATTCGTATCGAAGTAATGTGTTGTTGTTACTTATGGCATTTACCATGGACAATCTTCGCCGAGATATCAGAGAGTTTCAAGCCGAAAGGAGCGTCTCTTGTTTTGAAATAGCGCCAACTAGGACCAAGACTACGACTTAAGTACTCACCCATCACAGTCGCTTGTAGTCAGTCTTTTATATTACCAATGTAGTCATTTTTATATAAATATTATAAATATTTGTAAATGATTTAATTTTGTAAAAATAATTGTACTGGAATAGCGTGCCAATGAGAAAAGATCGTTCTAAAACTATTTACAACAAAAGATCAGCATATTTGACTAACTTGGAAATGAAGATGTTTTGGTGCCGTAATGAGGTCATTAACGGTTTTTACTACAAGCTAAAATGTGTAGTAGAAGGTCAAAAATAAAGATTTGTTCTTAGAGAATGTCAGAGAATGTTCCACAGTTGTTCCAGACAATTGTGGAAGTGTTTGTTCTGCCCACTTTAGTGGGATTCTATTTAAAAAGTGCGAATTAAGGAGGGAAACCAGATAAGTTCGGATGAGTTACGTTTGTTGGCTTAGTTTGAGAGAGCGTCTTTTATCTCGTTGACGTGTGTTCTATAGCTTTGCTGTTACCCTAAATTATCGGATTAAATAGAGTTAAATCGCTGTGAATTTGTACATTGTGTTGCGTATGTTAATAAATTTCCTACACAATAAAGTCTGCATCTTCACATCGTTCATGTGCGAGAATTTTCGCAACATTATGTATATTATTTAGACCAATGCAATCATCAGGAAAATGTGTTATGGAGAAGTCTCTGTAGTTTTCGAAAAAGTATCGGAATAAAATTTTTCATTAGCAACAGCAATTATAGAATTTTTACTGTACCACTAATGACCCTTAATAGTTCTATTTTTTTTATAAAAATTAAATAAGCTTTTAAACTTTACTTAAAGGCAAAATTCAGCACAAAAACGGCGGAATGATTTTAATAGGTCAGTTTTGTGTTTCATTTTTGAGAAAAAGGTTTAGAAGATTGATCCATTTAGAAAATATATTCAATAAAATACTCTTATTACTGTGATACTAACCAAAAACTTAATGGTTTTAAGTACTCATTAGGTAGGTGGGGAATATGAAAACCGAAGCTCCATATTCTGACTGTACTTTTAGCACAAACTATTATTAAAAAAAGATTGCTCGAGTACTCTTTATTAACGAGTTACTCACAAGTAGTTGGGTAAGTTACTAGCGGTTTCCCTGATTTATTTTAATTCGAGAATATAACTGTGAATACATTTTCCATGAATATCTACCTAGAAAACATTCCCCCCTACACTCTCCCCCCCCCCAAAAAAAAACTATATGGCTACTGGGCCATATTTCATCATCATACTAGGCCTAGGTACTCTAAATAAGAGCCGCATTTCACCTTCAATAAATTCATTCATCATTCGCTTTGACATGCTTCACTAAGTGGAGTAGAAACATTCTATGATTTCAGCATTAAACCATGAAAGTAATGACCAGTTCAATAGTCGGACAAATTTTCTCTAAAAAAAACAAAAAAAGTTATAAAGAAAACAGTTCTGAAAGCCCATTACTCACAAGTTAAATTGGCAGTTTCAATGCTCCTTTAATTCAATGTCGCATATTTTTTATATATTTTTATTTTATATATACAAAACAACACTCTTTTAAGAGCTTATAGTGGAACAGCACAAACATACAAGTACATGCTATGAATATTGATTATGATTAGAAAGACGAAACTGGTTTTTTGATAGTATGTGAATTCAAACGTTCAAATCTTTCTTGTTTAATCCTCAATTTTTTTTTAATTTATTGATTGCATTTTTTAAGTCATTCATTGATAATTCCTAGTATTATTTTTTGCTCATTATTATGGACATTGTAAATGCGTATACTTTGAAAGATGAATTACGGTCAATTTAGTCCGTGCAAAAAAAAAAAAAAAAAGGCAAACTGTAACGTTTATTTACCATAGATTTATCTGTAGATTTTTACATTTATCTGCACCTGTTTTAGATTTATCTGTACACTATTCATCGTTCGTTTCAACATGTGAATATGATTTGCTTAGAAAAGGTATACATAGATATATAGAGTGGTAAAAAACACCTGTTGGTCACTTAAAATTCTTTTTGTGCACGAAAGCATCTATTTTATTCGAATGTGTATACAACCAAGTGAGAGACCAATAAAATCTACTTATATTAGAAATTTTTCTGAATGGTTCAACCACTAATTCAAGAGAAATTCTTTTATATCATAAGAAAAAATATCACACGATCGATCCTTATAGACAAAAGAGCTACTGTCTATTTACATATATGCAAATAAAAAGGAGGTTATTGTTGTTCTCATTTTCCGTTTTACAACGGAAGGAGGGGCTCAGTAGCTTCGGAGGGTACGAACCTCTGAGCCTCCGAGGTCAGAACTCTTTCTTCTAGCTCACACACGTCACAAACCCTTTTCACTAGACAGACTTCATTCATACATTCCATTCATTCCTTCACAGATCGTAAGTTAGATCCGGAACAGAGACCGATCACCTCTGACCCAATACCCTCAGGTGTATTACTCTATGCATGGGGGATTTCGTGACCACGATAAATTTAGTGTGAGCCAGGCACCACACACACACACAAGGAAGGAAAAAAATATGGTGAATAAAATTGCCCCCTCTAGTGCAGAAGACACAAATTACCTCAATCTTACACGCAATGACTGATATTTATTTCTGTCGATGATTTCCTCATTTTTATATACACATTTCTTCATTTATTTGACAAATATTTCCACATATTAGATTTTAAGCAAATGCAAAAATTAATCTATTGGGGATGAGAAGGGTTTTTACAAATATTGTGCAATTTAGGTGAATCCGATTCTGATCCTTATCTGAAAGCTTTCTTTATTTGAAGATGAATATATCCCTGACGATGACCGTGAGTACACTTCAGTGACCGAGTGCTGACTTTTTCAATAAAAATATCAAAAAGGCATTTCTTTGAATACAGAAAACTTAAGAAAAATCATTCATAAGCATCAAGATACTACATTTAAGTACTTCAGGAGAAACAATTTATGAATAAAGAGGGGCTGAAAAAGGAAATAAAGCTCTGAAAAAAAGAGTCAAGTTCGTTTCATTTTTAAAACTAGTGAAATTAAAAAGCAGTAATAGCACCCGATAAAGTGTATCTTTGGGCGATTTTATTTTAAAATATCTTTCTAAACCAAATATTTATCTTTAACCAAAGACTTGTATTGTGTGTAAACGGTGTTTAAATGTTATACTTGAAACAATGGATCATAATTAGTTCATATAAAACATGAAATTTTCATCAATTCACAGAATTTAGAAAGTTTCCAACAGATCAATTTATTTCACTACAGAGACCTAGAACAAGTCTAAAGAAAATCGTTGTTACATAGCAGGTCAAAACATTAAAAAAAAGTAAAAAATAAAGTTAGATGAGAAATTATTTCAAGAGAAAATTTAAAAAACTATTCTAGGGAGGAATTTAGCCCATTTATATACTACAAATCAGAAAAACGGAATAATTTCGGGTTAAAATTTGGGATAGTGGCTTAGTTTATGTCAAAATATTTGTTGGATGTATTTTCATAATAAGTAAGAGATACAAATAAACCAGTTTATGAAACCACTGGAAAAGAAGGAATGGGAAACTTGGAAGAGCTATTTCATGATATTTGAAGGAATATTTGGTACTATAAAATGCTCCTATAATCCAAAAAATTGAAGAAAAAAAGAAAAGAAAAGGAGGACTACCCTCAAGTAAAATTCTCAAACATAATGGAATCACTCTGATGGCCTACCAAAGAAGAAACCTTAACAAAAAAATATAAAATTTAATAATTAAATATATTATAAAATCTTGTTTCAGCTAAAAATACTTGTAAAGGTGTAGGGACAGCCTGGTTGGTTGTGAGTTCAAAACTCGTCGACCGAAGACTTTCCGAGCTGTGTGGTTGGAGCTCGTTAAATCGGTCGTGGTCACAAAATCCTCCATGTCGAGATTAGTACTATTGGGGTACTGGGTCAGAGGTGATCGTTCTCTGTTCCAGATCTAAATTACGATCTGTGGATGAATGAAGGAAATTGCATGAATGAAGTCCGCCCTTTAAAAAAGTTTGAGATGGGCCTGAGCTAGAAGTCAGATTTCTGTCTCAGGGGTCTTTCCTCTCAGAAGCTACTGCACCTTTCCATCCGTTATGAAGTGGAACACGAGGACAACAACAAAATAGATGTAAGGATGTGCTTTTGATCATATGAAAAGGAGTGACTAAAGTTATTGCGATTTATCTTTCCAGATGTATATGGAAGACAACGTCCTTCTAGTGTTAAAACATGCATGAAAGTACAATCATACAATGCAATTAACTAAGAGAATGCTAACGGTTGAAGCCTTTCTACATAAATAGTTATAAATGTTAAGCTACAATTTTGGTCATTGCAGCGTTTTCATAATGAATGAAAAACTAATTAATTCTTTTATATTTCTAAGCAGTTTACATACAATTACAATAGCAATCATTAACTGAATCAAGAAATAATAAAGTTTAAATTGTACTATAATAACGCTACCATAAAACAATTGAAAATAATATAGATATATGATATTTACAATGTTCAGATTGTTAGCGTTCAATAAAATACTATAAATAAAACTAATTTCAAGAAGCATTTATTATGAGAAAAATAATGTTAAATAATTTTTTCCTTACCTGTATTTAGTCCTAAGAATATGTGCCAGCATAATATTCTAAAAAAATTATATATGGTTACAATTCTGCCCGTATACAAAACACTCGTTAAATGTTATCTACATAATAAACCTTATAGGAGCTACCGCAGGCAAGCTGTCATTTGCAAATTGATCAATGAATATTTTTATAAATTTCCTCTTGTCAATCGATTAACAAGTAGAGATGCAGGTGTTTTTAACTATATCAAAAGTAATTGCTTATGGTGCATCTCGACTCAATTTTCTTGTAAATTTGAAAAAAATAAAGAATTCAACTACTAAAATATCTTTTAAATATTTCGAATTTACAGAGAGATAAGAGTGGGGAAAAAACTTTTTTTTTGTATGCATGAAAAATCAAATTTAATATTTTAGTTTATATTTTTCAACAAAACTTAGAAGGGAAAATGCATTTTACAAACTACTACTAAAAATCCATTCCTTTCTTATCATGATTTCCCCCTTCCAAATTTTCCATTACTTTCACAACCTTACAAAATATTCAGAATATCAAATAATATCATGGAAATACTTTAAGAATATAAATTGTTAATAAGGTTACATTAAACCTAATATGTCATTATCTTAACTAACACTGTAAAACTATATAAATCTTGACAAACAAAATTTTAAAATCCTGTGCCAGAAATACATTCTAGAGATATTTTTTTGGCACAATATCTAAAATATTTAAACAAATTCTAGATGCTTAATTCTTAAAAACACACAAAAAAACTTATGACAAGCATTTCAATATTATAATTGGCTTAAAATAAAATGTTAAGTATTTAGGATTTTGAAACGACAGAAGATATTTTTCTATTGATATTAAATATTTAAAATTACCGGTAAAATTTCTTTTTTATAATGTGCCAAAAAAAAAACTGAACTGAAAACACTATGATTGAAAAAATTTGCTTTAATATCTTATTTGGGTTAGCAATATTTTCCGTCAAATTCGATAAAACATTAATTTATGAATAGCAAATATAAATATAAAATCATATTTATTTGTCAATATAAATCAAATATGAACATAAAATCATATTTATATATAGTAGAGTAATTTCTTTCTCAAATACAGTCATCAAAATATATAGCAGGAAAAGCGTTGTAAACTACAGAACACTTGCACCATCTTCAGATACATTTGGCTATTATATCACTAAATTCAAATTTATTATTTCTATTTTATACAAATCATAATACAGGGTGTCCGAGAAGTCTTTGACACATTTCAATAATTCTGTAAAAAAAAAAAACGAGATAGAAAGAAAAATTAAATTACATTTATTACCTCAAATAGTGAAGTTTTTTTTTTAATGCAAAACTGGCCGGTAGATTGAGGTACTGAAACGTTAGAAAGAGTTATTTAGAAAATGGCTTCTCCAAGTGAGCGCGCGTTTTGTGTTATGTGGTTTTTCGAATCGAAATCTGTGACTCAAGTTCAACGTAATTTCCGTACGAAATATGGGAAAAGACCCTCCATCTCGTAACAGCATTATTGCATGGAAAAAAAAGTTTTTGGAAACTGGGAGTGTCCTGGTTCGACACAGAAGTGTCGTCGATGGAATTCATCAGTCATTTGCTCGTAGCCCCCGAAAATCAGGTGCCCACATCGAGGTGTATTGATACGTTTAAAAAAACTACACTATTTGAGGTAATAAATGTAATTTAATTTTACTTTCTATCTCTTTTTTTTTTACCGAATTTTTGAAATGTGTCAAAGACTTCTCGGACACCCTGTATAACAGAATCAAATTATACGTATAACAATTTTTTATAACATTAATTGCATATTATCTCATAAAGGGATTTAGCAAATTTGCATTCTTGCATAACGTTTAACAGGCACATTGTCTCAAAATAGAATTTAGCAATTATATTAGCTCAGAATTGCTCTTTATAAAGCTCCTATTTTAATGAGCTGTATTAAATATATTTTTAGCTTGACAAAATTCAAATGATTTATTTTAACTCAATATTTTTATTTTAGTAACTGTATTAAAATTAATCTTTTATTTATTATATTATTTTGAACTCTGAGGCACCTACGTTTGCACACAATACTTTTTAAGCAGACTCTCTGTGTTTTACAAATGCTATAATGAAAATAAGAACATGGTGAGAAACAAACAAAAGCCTGTCGAATTATATTTGACAAATTCTCAAAACTATCTTAATACTCTATTGGTACAAGATACTGTGCGATATTTCCAAGATGTTGCTCGATATCCTGAAGGTCAGGAAATACATAGAAGATATTGAGGCAATGTTGTTTTATAACGTGGAAATACGGTTCTTTTTAATTCATAGAATTTTCTGGGTTTTTTTACAAATTTATTTATTTATCCATTAGGTTAATAATATTTTTTATCGATCGGCAAGTCATGTGGTCCTAAGAAAATGTATTGTTTTTTCAGTCGGAAATTTTAGACTTTAATGTCATTATCACCGTTGTAATGCCTCGGGGTTTTGTTTGTTTTGTTTTACTTGTAAAATGTGCGCAATCAGCATCAAACTGAAATAGATGTAATGCATCCGAAATATGTCACTTCATAGAGAGTTCCCCTTTATTGATATTCCACAATACACTCAAACTAATATAAAATGTCCTACTGTTAGTAATTCAAAAAAAATTCAACTTTAATTTTTCACTGAAAGAGATAAAAAATGCTCTCTGTGAAGTAGAGAAATTACAAAGTAATCATTCTGTAAAAATAGACTCAAGATAAATTTTCAGACCTTCAAAAATAAAGGTATTTATTTGTCCTTATTAATGCATATTTTAGGTTACAACAATCAAAAAATAAATTTATGATATTAAATTATTATTAACATCGTAAACAAGTGTACTGAAAATTCGTAAGTCTTCATTGATGAATAATAGACCGGACATCTTATGCACATGTCTGTAGTTTCATAAAAATTTGTGACAGTTTAGAAAATTCGTCTGTTTAAATATAAAATCCACTGAGATAGAAAAGTACCATATATTGAAAATAAATTACATTGTAAGAGCTATGGAAGGAAAATTAATTTTCTAAACCATTTGACTTTCTATATTCTCTTTCTCATACTTCGGCAAATTTGAATAAAATACGTCATCGTTATCTCTCTTCCTATGATATTACTAGTTTAGAGTTGTAGATGTGTACAACCTTATTATTGCTTACAAAATGCTTTTAAAAAAAAGAAGCATTTTATTCCATAGCACTGAATTTAATGGTCGCGCCTTTGAATGCTTTCGTCAGTAATATTCAGTGTTGTCCTGCCTGAGTTCTATGGACTCCGGAGAATGTATGCTACTCTAGAGCGACAAGTATTCAGCCTTTCAAAATACACCGTTAGAAATTCAAACACAGCGAAACTTTAATTATTTAAAATTATAACATAAAAAGTTAGATTTTCTATTTCTCAATATTCAAGTAATATGACAAGTTCAGAAAAAAAAGTCGCTGAAAAAGAGTAAAATTGAGCAAAAGTTTGTCAGACAGAAAACGAAAGCAACTTCAACTACTACGTTTCTTGTTAAATATCTCCAGTTATTTTATAAATTTTGAAGTTTGAGAAATTGTACGTTCGATAATTTTTTAGTAACAGTTTTTTTTAAAAAAAATATCCTTTTGATTGACTATTCTTGCATCATTAAAAAGTGGTATGTGCCAAATATTTATTATATTTACATTGTGTTTTATCGCTGACCGGTAAAAGCTTTCTTCCTTCCGGTAAACACTGACGTTTTCCTTTGGCTTTACAGCAGGCTATCGATTCTTTTTTATGATGCATCTGTCATAAAATTTAATAAAGATTGTTTTGATTCATATGTAATGTATATGAAACATGATCTCAGAATTGTTCATTGTTTACATGAACTTTTAGATGTGCATTTATATTTCGCTTTATTGCTTGTTAATAGTTTTGCATAAATGCTTCGAAAAATATTTCCATATTTTTGTTTTAGGTTACATATTTTAATTGTTTTTTCCATTCTAAATCAAATATGTATATGAATGTTGTTGCTATTTAAGTAATTGATATATTATGCCATAATATTTTTTGTGAATTTCAACATCGTATTTATTTTTTCCCCAGAAATTATGATTGTGCATTTTACTTAGAAACAATTTATAAACTTAAAATTATTAAACCTAAATATTAAGTCTGCTGGATCGTGTATACAATATACATTTAAAAGAATCAAATCTGAGAAAGATACATAAAAAGTGTTTTCATGAATTTCGCCAATAAAAGCCTATTCCAAAAATGGATAATCTTTTTTAATGTACTGCTCAATGTTAATAGTTATTTTCTATGATAAAAAAAGTAAAATAAAAAGCGGTTTTAAAGTTTTTGGTGCCTAATATTGTAAAATTTAATTGATTTGATAAGTAATTAATCCAATATTTATATTAATATCCTCTAATAATTAGTATTTATAATATGGCTAGAATTTGCATTATTTATTGAATTGCGAGTGATAATTTTTATATGCTGATGCAGTAAAAAAGTTTTTATACAATCTAGAATGTTTTATATTTTTCCATTAAAATTGATAAATTTGATTTTCAAAAGTTTATTGTGTAATATTTTTTTGACAGAAATAAGTGGTTTAATTTTACATTATTAATTAATTTAGAATTTGCAGTTTTCAGTGAATTATAATATTTTTTCATAACTTCATTAATATCTAATTGAAGCAATGGGCTATACCTAAAAATTTGGAAGTATCTTTACAACAGATTATAAGACCTTTATTTCCCCCCCCCCCAACCTTAAGTAATGTTTTTATTTATTTTTTCAAATTGTGATTGCTTGTTTTCTAAAAAGTTAAATATGCTTTATAACCTTCAATCAGGTGAAAAAATAATTGATAAATACTGTTATTTATGGTGTTATTTTTGATTCTAGCTTAATTTTTTTACATCAGAAAAAATATGTTATTTTATGTTATGTAATCTGATTATTAAATAATGAATTTGTGTTTATTATTTTTTTATTTAGAAGTAATTTTTACATCTAATTACTTAAATAAAATTTTGAAGGAAAATAGAAATACAATTATTTAGCTTAAATTTTTCTCTTTTTTAAATAAAATTTATAAAAAAAATTAATATTCTTTTTCTGTGTATTCAGGCCCTTGTGATGGTTCCAGTCTTAACGTTAAAAATAATATAAGAATTTAATCTTCTATTTAGTTTTTATATCAATTATTAAATAATTTTAGGCTTACAAACATTTTTTTAAATCTTTAAATTAGTAGGAAATTGGATTTAGACCAATTTCAAGCAAATTTAGCAATTCCTAGCAAAATAAGATTTTTTTTTTTTTTTTTTTTTTGTATTAAATCATAGTTAAACCATACTGCTCATCTTTTGAGAATGGTCTTATGTATGAATTAGTTATAAACTACATATATATTTCATTTTATAGCAACATCTAAATGAATTTCCTTTTCTACTTTTTAATCTAATCTTGTATTTCTTGAGTTTTCAAATTTCATTTTCTTATATTAAATATGTAAAACTTTTCTTTATTATTCTAAATAATGTTATATATTTATTTTTGAAAAATGTAACACAGTATGATTTTTAATATTATTAGTATTTGATTATTCACATGCAATATTATAATCAATTCTAAAAGTAAATAGATTGAAAAATGATTCAGTGTGACTTATTTTTTTAACTTTTGAACTCAATTAGCTTTAAAATATCTTATTTAATGGATGAAAAAAATTATGCATAACAAAGTAAATTTGTGGAGATTTTTTTTTAAGTATTTGCAATTCATATTTTTACTGATAATTTTTAAAGGCAACCTCAGAAAAATAAATTGAATGTTTAGATTTATTATTTTCATGAATAGTTAATAAAATTAACTAAAATTTCAAACACTTTTTAATAAAAAGAAAGCAGATGAAATTTTATAGCTTATCGATTAGTTTTTCATTAGAGTTGATATATATACCTATAAAAATTAGTGAGTAATTGGATTACTTGTATAAAAAAAACTTTGCTTTTTTTGATAGTCATTATTTTAATGAACATTTACAATAAATTAATATTTTGTAAAACATTTCCTAGAGATGTATTTTGTCATTCTTCATGATATTCTATGGAGGAACATGGTATATTAAAATCTATTGATATTTGTTCTATTATCAACAAATAACACAAAAAAGGTGCATGTTGGCTTTAATAATTGCTGCTATACTTATAGTATTTCTACTAAACAGGGAATATTCATGATATAAATGTATTGGTTAAAAGTTTATAATGTTATTCATTAAATATAGCAATTTTCTTGAAGATTTCAATGCTATTTTTTATATACTAGGAAAATATAGAATATTTGTAAGCATCTGATTAAGTGTAATTTCAAATTGGAGCACCTTAAATTGTAAGTAACACAGTACTAGCAATCCTGAGTTAATTATTGGTGGGCTGCAATGAAATCTTGATAGTATATACATCTTTTAACAACTGGTAGATATGTGATGGCAATTTCAAGTCTTCATTAAACCATTGGTAAAAAAATAACATAAATATACAAACAATTGGAAACAAGCTACTTAAAATGTACTTCCGTAGTCAAAAACTCCTTTTCACCATGAATATTCAGTTCAATTTGGAACATTTTATTGTTTGTCGTGTAAATATGAATTGTATTTAATTTGTTTTGCTTTAACCTGAGATTCATTTTGCATCATTCAAAATTTGGGAAGTTTTAAGCTATATGTATAATATTGATAATAATCTCACCAAAGATGAGATGGTTCAAAGTAAATTCTATCTTTGAAAATTGAATTATAATGTTTAAAGCTTGGGAAACCTAATTTTGGACTTTTACTTTTGATGGGAAAAACATTTTATACTTTTCTGTGACTGGTGCCTTATTCTCCTCCAATCTCGAATGTTGTCATTATGCCAATAGCACTCAACTTCATCATTCAGACTATTGCTATCACTTGGCATGTTGGGCGAACTAACTAGGGTTATACTAACAAAAAAAAAGTGTTGAACATTTAATTATCAGTCTGTTTCTAAGAATAAGTAATAAACCAAATATTTTGCTAAAGGTTTTTTTTTTTTTTGTTCTATTTCTTATTGCCGAGAGGACGATAGTGTATGTTTTATTATTTGAAATCTGTTACTTTTCAGTTAGCCGGACACAAATGAAAAATCGCCAAATAATATAGAATTCCTTTGATTGTTTTTTCATTGGCTTCGCTTGGTAATTTAGCTCAGGTTTGGTTCACAATAGGTGACATTTGCACCTGGCTAACTGAAAAATACCTGAAATTCATATTAAAAAATATTGAGATTTTTGAAATACTCATTCATTATTAGCCATATTAGATTTTATAGAAAATTGCATAGAACCATATGCAGTATTTTTATATCTGTTTTAGGAAACAGTTGTCATATTTGAATAAAAGAACTTCAATAGCAATTATTTATTGCTACATATTTGCTATTAATTACATCTAAAAGTAATAAAAATATTAATAAAAGCAAAATATTTCCAACATTTGAATTAAATATTAGTTAATTCATTGAACCTCAAATTCAAAATATAATAAATGGTATTCTGGCAAATGGTTTGTTGAAAATAATATGCTGTTTGTTCTTAGTATAAAGGTTTGAGAAATGAATTACAGAACATTTTCAGCGTGTTTGCATGATGATTTGTATCCAATTTTTTTTAATCATAAATATTTAATTCTCATTAATTGTACAAATTTCTTTCATTTTGATGGCTGATATTTATAATTTATTTAATGTAGTATTTATTGCATTATAAAACTATTTTACTTTTTGATTTTCTGTTAAAAATTTAGACAATTTTTAAAATTTTGAAGACCAATATCAAAAAATGTTTGTATGTATTTTTATTTTTAATTCAGATTGTTACTAATTAAAGTACTTTAAAATTTTTACACAAATCCAAATCTTTATTTCTTTTCTCAAAAAAAAAAAAAAAAATTACATTTTATGGGAGTTTAGAAAATATTTTGAAAGAAACTGTATTTTTTTTTTTTTTACTAACCAGTAATTTCTTTTTTGCTTTTTCATCAATGCTATAGCTTTTTTTTTAACCTATATTTTTAGGCCTGTTTGAACTCATGTAATGGAATTCAAAGCTACTTCTAAATGATTAATTTGAAACATTATTGTATAAAAAGATGATAACCAAATATTCTGATATTAAATTGGAGATTACCTATTCATTAGTAAATCTTAGAAATCCATAGCAAAATTTTAACTAAAATTGCATTTAAATTAAAAAATTCTATATTTTTATTTACTTATCTATTTTTAAAACGTTTATCACCTTTTTCCTCTCCATTTTGTTTGGATTCCTGTGAATGAGGCTGCCATTCTTGGTAGGACAAATTCAAAAAATTTTTAGATTGCATTTCTAACATTATTTGCAAATTATTCACTATGTCATTTTCAGGTTCAGTTTTTATTATTATTTAAATGTGTAAATGTTAAAAATTATTGACTTGTCTATCTTTTCATTTATGCATTTTACGGGAAGTAGTTGACACTTAAAGCAAAATTTTATGGCAATCAATTAATATAGATCAGTTGTTAACTATTATATTTAAAGTACACCTTTGGAGGAGGAGGGGAATTGTCTTAGTATCTTATAACCATTTCAAATTAAATTAAGAAGTTGTTTTGAAATTTTCTAGAAGCACAAATTCTTAAATTCAAATTTCTTTTTGTGAAATTTTTTTTCAGTTTTCTAAAATATAAATTTCAACCCCCCCCCCCTTTTTTGCATTTTAGCTAATTTATTATTTTTATTGAATTAAAGCTTGAAGTTTTTTTTTAATCATTTGAAATATGAAGATTTTTAAATGCCTACACATATTAATAAATATATTTAACTATAAAGAAAGTATTTAATTCAAGTATTTATTGTTTCTCTATTGAATTAACAAATAATTTTTAGGTTATTTAGAGTGGCCAATTGTTCTATATATTTATGAATTTTAGAAGGTGACTACAATATACTTTAGAAATGAAATAATAAGAATCATTTCTCAAATACATATTTCTTTCTTTTTTATGTAATATTGATTATTTCACTTAAAGTTGTAGATTTACTTTATCTGTATCAACCCCTAAAAATATCCAATCTTTTCTTTTATCCACGCAGTTCAGTGAAGATAAACTCAAGTGCCATCTTGTTTTCAACTAAATTATGCTTATCTGACTGATAAGACAAGACATTCTGATATGTAACAACTCTTAAGATTTCAACAAACTGATTTATGTTAATTCTTCTGTTTTAAATCATGGGAGGGGAGGAAATCTAAGCTTAAAACATTTTCCAGGCTCCTATTATAATAAAGTATTTTTGTAACTATCAGTAAAATTATTTTTTATGCTATTAAATTATTATTTATGCATAATCCTAATAAAAATAATTTTTTAAAAGTTTTTTTAGTTAATATTTTTCATAGAATTCCCATGTTTGTTAACGTGAATAGAAACTTTAAAAATTACCTTTTCTGATTAAAATAGAATTACATATTTATTTCATTCTAAATAAGTATATTGAAATTGTCATTCTGATATGGCAGTTCAATGGAATTCTATGAGTATATTTTTAAAGATTTAAATTTCATTATTTATTGAGGTGGGGAGAGCAGTTGCTATAAAAGAATATTTTTTTACTTTAAAAATAAATGTTATTTAAAATCAATTATTCCTATTGTAAACATTTGTAGATTTCTTTCTTTCTTTCTTGTTTGTTTGTTTGCTTTTTAAATTACTTATACCATGTCCTATTGCCCAGTCTTAAATATTTTTAGCGTTTTAGGTGAAGTGATGTACAGTTTCTTTTAAATTATTTTTACACAAATATAGTAGTAACTCAATGTATATAATAGTAATATATATTGAGATATTTTTTTATCAGGCTTTATGCATGTAAAAAGATACATTAACGTTACTTCAATTACATAAAAGCAGTTGTGGTTATAAAGGCAGATTGTCTATGAATTTATTTATTTATTGTCTTGAATTCTATATTATATTCAAATCCATGTTTTCTTCTGCTCCTATACTAAGGCATAATCTTTCTCTAAATTTATCTTCAGATATTTTTCTGATTCTTGATGTTTCTTTGAAAATCCATTAGATTAATTTTATCAGACAAATATTTATAAACCACTTCTGTAATTATTTTGAGTCTTTAAAATTGTTAAATCATGTTCATGGAAACACTTTTTTTACCAAGCTTTTTTATTTAAATACAATTGTTGATACTTTGTTTTAAAAAATTATTATTAAAAGTTATGGAAATTATAAATATTATGGATGACTGAAAACAAAGCAGATTGACTTTGTCTGCTTTTCTCTTAGTTGCTAAATCAGTGTAGGATGGATAATATGTTTCTTGGTAAAGTATCTATAAAAAAAAATTATCCCTCTTATTTTGTTTGTATAGGAATAAACACATCCAGGACTTTTATTTCTTTCAATACTTATTCCTTTATATTATTCTTGTAATTTTTTTTCCATTATAATTTTGTCTGAAAATATGCTAATTGATCACTGACATTCAGTTAATTATTATAAATTTAAAGCTGAAGAAAAAATATATATAATTAAACTATATCCATAAGTTTTTAATCAAAATAAAAACTTTTTATTTGTATTAATTACATCCTTATTGCAGAGAATAAATATTTGTAAATAGTACAGTGAATTGCTGTTTCATTGATTTGTGAATAACAGTAATATTATTATTAATTGATGGCAATACAGTTGTGAAATCGTAGAAATTATTTATAAAAATATTATAACTAATAAATTAATAAAAGTAATAAAGAAAAAATATATTGTGTTTATTTATGTTCTGAAAAAAAAAGAAAAAGTGAAAGCTAGTTTCTCTCTTTATAAAAATGTCAAACGAAACTTGCTGCTTTTTAATAAAAGCCAGTACTCTGATTTTATCTTAAATTCATTCATATCATTCTTTTAAAAAAAAATTCCTCGTTTTATTGTAATGCTTTTAGAATTTCAATAATTTTTTTAAGTTGAAATTTTCTTAACTTTTATTTAAACTTATAGTACAAGAAATCCCCCGATTCATCGTATAATTTCTTTCCACGGTACTAAATTTTTATTGAAGTGGGTTTTTTGGTTAAATAGGGTCGAGTCACCATCGCATTGCATCATTTGCCACGAATCATCTATTACTCGAAGGTACAACATACTTTTAGGTAGATAGTCTTCTTAACATTTAAATAAAACCTTTCTCTTACTCATATAAAATAAATAAATGCTGTTGATTTTTGAGCTTATTGTTAATGTCAGATTTTTAATAATGATATTGAAATCTCAATAAATTTAGTTTTAATATTTGAAATGTTAAGAACAATTCCAAATTGTTATTTGAGCATAATAACCTACTAATAAAAAAGACGGTTATGCCCACAAGTTACCTTGTTTAATTTAGAGCCAATAGATGTGCCATTAATATGTTTTGGAAAGTGGAATTGGCTATTTGTATGAAATTTTAATTTAAAATTAAACTAGATTTTGGCATTTTTCTCGCAATAATTCCTGAAATTTCCATTCTGTAAAATTAATTATTAAACTTTTTTTTTTTTAAATTTCTTCTTAATGATGACAAAAATTGTCCTTCGGATTTCGAAAGTTTATTTATTACTTATTTCTTGTTGCAATAAAATTCAAACTACTTTCATTGTTTCTCAGTATTTAATTGTCTGATTTTACTTACAGTATTTAATTGCCTGATTAAAATTAGTGAAGAGACAATTAGCGGTACTTTCCCGTTAATCGGGCGCAAGCGAAAAATCGCCAAATAATGTAGAATCCCCTTATTTTTTGTCATTGGCTTCGCTTGACGACTCGGCGCGCGTTTTGTTCACGATTGGCTTACTTTCTTGCATTTTACATAAGAAATTAGAAAGGAAATTAAATTATCTCAAAAAGGTAATGTGCAGCTGGAAATAGATTACATAAATACATGACTTTTCAACATTAATCTGATGTCATGGGACTGAATTTACTTTGGAAAGTCCATGTACTCAATTAATAGGGTATATGTAAAGCTTAATGGATGCTTGCATAGCTTTTATTTCTTTCTCTATTTGATGTTTACTTTCCTAAGTAAATCATGAACTTATAATTATTCATTTGAGAATGATCTGAAATTAAACACAACCTTTTCTACCTGCAAACAAAGTGGTCACCAAAGCGACTAATTAAGAACAATAATGAAACTTGGCATCTGTCATTATTGACATCTAATGGCTATTATGTACAAAACAAGTATTTATAATTAAAGGAGTAAAACAAATTCAAATCAAAAAGCTATATATATATATATATATATATATATATAT
>JAOUZG010049283.1:1512279-1533563 GCA_026289955.1 Argiope argentata
TATATATATATATATATATATATATATATATATATATATAATATAAAGACAAATAATGGCTTAAAAATAATAATGTCCTCACATGACAACTTGAAACTTGCGAATACAGATTTCGTTATTATTATTATTCAAAATGCATTACGAAGTTCAGTGTTTACGCTTTCTAAGTCCACAAGTTGTCTGAGTTTATTGTTAAATGTAAACATCTTTTCCTTTCATCTTTCCTCTCATCCCTAGGTTGACGAATTAAACCCCTTCTAACGTATTCACAAAAAGGAGAAGGGTTTTAGAATTCGCTTACAAATTAAAATGATTCATTCGTAGAAAGAATAACAGAACGGTAGTGAGATTACTTTAGTAAAGCTATTTAATTCTCTTTTTCAATTTAGTTTAAGAATGCTTCATGGAAGAACCATGAAGGAAAAAGAGATTTTAATTAAAAGAAAAAGCAATCAATATTTCAGAACAACCAGTTGGTCGTCAAAGACTGCTAGTTAAATAATAAACCTATATTGAGAAAGACTTTGTCGCGGAAAAGCTCTCTCATAAAAAATAAAATCAAATCTTGTGTAACATTTCAGAAGACGCTGGATCTGAAATCCAGTAGAAATCGAATCCAAGTCATTGAGTTCAAGATCGAATTGCATTCCATTTAGATGTTGCCGTCTTTTTTTCTGTGTAAGAAGATTTAGAATAATACAGCATCGATTTTGTATCAGCTCGAGAAGCTCGTATCTTGGGAACAACTGTACTGGGTTTTATGGGTAAAGAGTATAAGACTTTTTTACTTCAATTTGCCGGAAATCTCATCATTCCACTGCATGTTTTAAATTTTTACGAAATCATATTATTCTTCAGTGTTTCTTTAAAAAGAGAGATGGAGGTAAAAGGGAAATTTTACTTTTTTTTTTTTTTACTTTCTTGTACACAAAGAAAAAATATTGTAATTGCAACAGTATTCGAATTCGAAATTCTTTTTTAGACCTCCCTGAATCAAAAAAAATATATTTTTGAAATTCCATCTGACTGAGAACACGATAATTCAAAAAAAGCTAAAATTACCAGACTTAATTTACTAAATTTATAGATATCAGTCAAACTTGAAGCGAAATCGATTCAGAAGTTTTTCTGTCCTGCTGATCAAATATAAGTTAATACAACAATTGATGAAAGAAGAGAACTAGGTAGATAAAATTTGATACACAGCTTTTTAAAGTCTAAAATGCATGTATTGTTACGAAAATTCTCACAAGAACGATGCGAAGTGGCTGACACTATTGTCTAGGAAAACGTATATTAAATATACGCAACACAAGCTACAAATACTTAACGAATTTACTCTTTTTAATCCGTTAATTTGGGATAACAAGAAAGCTATCGAACGCACGTCAAAAAGAAAAGTCGTCCTCTCTAGCTAAGCCAACTAACGTAGCTCGTTCACTTAACTGATCTGATTCTCCGCCTTAAGTCGCACCTTAAAAAGCGTCTCACTAAAGTGGGTGGGGCAAACGCAGAAACCCTCACGTTCATTTCAGACAACTGTAGAACTTTCACCAACGTTCTCTAAGAACAATTTTTTATTTCTTAGCTTCTATTACACATTTTAGCGTGTAAAAACCTTTAGAGACCTCATTATGCCTTCAACACCCCCACATCTACAAATTTATCAAATATGGCGATTTTCTGCTGTAATTTCTCTGAGAACGGTCTTATCTCGCTGACGTGTGATTCCATTACAATTAATTTTATACAATTAGCAATATTTACATCTAATTTGCACAAAATTCATAACAGTATCCATTAAATTTGGAAATATAATCCGTTAGCCTGGTTCGTATTTTATAAAAGTGTAATCGCAATTACAAAAAAAGAAGAAAAAAAATGCAATAGCAATTTAAAACACAGTTTTGACATCTAAAATATGAAATCTTGTGAAATTTTAAATTAAATTTATTTAAGGATTGTCTGTCTGTCTGTCTGTATTTTATATGTATTCAAATATAATAATCAAAAAGATAGCAAGTTGAATAAAAATTTTATTGGAATGATGATTTTTTTAACATTTTAGTAACTAAAAACTGGATTATAGTTAAATTTTAAATCAAATTTGTCAAAGTGATAACTGTTAGTCGATCTGTACATTTTCATGAATATAATCATGAAAACAACAATATAGATAAATGAAATTCGGTATCTTCTCTTGGTAATAAAACAATTGTTATGTGTCAAATTTTGGTTTCATTCGGTCGGAAACAAATGGCATCCAAAATGTATAGTTTATTACTATCACTGTACTTCCAAACTATGTGCGGGGTTCTGAAATAGCCTTCATGATGCACTCGACATGAGGTCCCATCCTCCCATGAGAAGTGTGGATATTGTCCAATGTCCACATTTCTTATCTGGCGTGGGACATTGCTTCTTTATTAATGGAATATGCGTGAAAGTTACGGCGAGACTACTGCCCGTTGTTTCATGCGTATTACAATTCGTCATCTTGTGCAGAATAGATGAATTATTATTCATAAATTCAAATTTCTTAGATATATTTTTCTTTAAAAAATGATATTTGGAACATTTTTTAAAATATATTTCATTAAAAGCTTTTTTAAAAAAATTTCTTGTTATCTTAGAAAAAAGTATCAAGGCTGTACTTTGCAATTGTGGAAGACTTGGAGAATTTATAATCAAATCTTTTGGCTGGTTTTTCCTAACGATTGATTTGATTTGATTTTATCAATTTTTTAATAAATGAGTATGAAGTTGTTTCAGTTATTCACAATGACATTTTGAATGATGAATTAAAATATTCAATTGATTACTTGCTGTTACCTTGCACGTTGCTACTGCAAAAGAAATAATTTTGGAAATATCGTTTGAAATTTGAAATATCTATCTTGTTTAGTTAGGAAGGATAGAAAGAATAATATTTATTTTCTTGTCGATTATGAATACAGTCATTGAAGTAGAATGACATTTAAAGGTGAAGTATAAAGAATATTCATTCTATTTTTTTAGTATAATATTCAAGTCTACTTTAGGGTAGACAATATTTTTTGTTTTTTCATCTTCATCAAAAACAAATATCTTGGCTGTTTGACTCATGAGCATCCAAGATACAAACAGTCATATGAAAAAGATGGATTTTCTAAGTTCAGAACAATACATTGACAAAGTTTTATAGCAGTTGGATAAACGTTACGGTGACACATAAATTTTGAACAAACAAAAATTCATTTTTATATATTAGATTTGTCTTCCTGCAACAATTTCATTGTCTAAACAATCAAAATTTCATATTAATTGATCTTCTATGTATAAAAAATGCTATATGTAAAACGATATACATGGCACAGAAATCATTCTTATTACATATTGCCGAATGCCAACATTCAAATGTAAGAAAATTGTATAAACCTTCAGACTGCGTCATTGAAAATATTTACAGCTGCAAACAGTACAACGCTTCGCTAATTAATGAAGGTAAAATATCTCTGAAAAGAATATATATATATATATATATATATATATATATATATATATATATTTTATATATTTATATTATATATATATATATATTTATTCTAAGACTCACTAAAAACTTGATTTACTTCTTACCTTACTTAGTAGGCGAAAAGCAAAGTTTGGTCGAGCGCTAAAGCAGGCTTAACTGCTTACAGATAGGAACTCATTGTGCCTTGCCCAAAGAAATTGATGGCCATATCTTCCAAAACTATTATAATATAGAAAGGTTTTATCTTAGCTAAAAAAAAATTACAGTTTTGTATAACATTTTCTTTATTTTTTCTAATGCACAATTTGTTGTAACACTTAATTTTTAATAACACGAAATTCAAATATATTCTTTAAAACATTCAATTTCATGCTTTGGCCAGTGTTAAAGTTAAGATTTAAAACCTTTTTTAATTTCCGTTTTTATTTTATATACACTCTTTAATCTGCATGTACAATTTGTTTTGACGTATTCAATTTAATTAAATTCGGATTTTTTAGATTTTATTTAATAAAATGAATTGATTTTTTAAAGAGTTTTTTAAAAAGGAAATAATTTTGGACGGGCAAGCTGGTTCCGAAGGCGATTATTTCTCTTGAAACTTGTAACTTGTAAACACCTTTCTTTAATAAGGCATCCTTTTAAAAGAAAAGTGGGAAATAATCCGAATTATTCTTTTTGCCTTTCAAAGGACGATCGGAGCGAGCGCAGTCCGTTGTGAATGATGAGGAGGCACATTGTGACGCATTTTAAACCTGCCACGTGCCACTGACGTCTGTCACTTCTTTTTTAACGAGCTCATTGAATTCCGTTGACGACAGAAGGTCGGTGCGAATGCCTCTTTCATTCAACTTTTCGGGCACTCATATAATAGAGCTCTGGGCTGACATTTACGAGCCGAGGATCGGTTTCCGTCACTGAATTTGACCCGGTGCCTCCGCCTTTTAATAGATTGCAGGTGTATTAAGGGCTATTTATAAATGACCTTAAAAAAATGGAAGGATGGTTATGTTTTGAAACATAAATATAACAAGCCGATACCTTTACCTTTTGTTTGTATTTTACAAACAGAGTGAAAGAGATGTATTTGTGGAAAATTACGAAGTAAAAAAAAAAAAAAAATCTTGTAATTGTTTGAAAAGTACGACCTCCAGTTGTTTATGAATCTTAGCGATTATGTTCGTCATTGTGGTTTGCACCTTATGATTCGTATCGCATGCATTCGATTCTTTGCTGCCACTTAACTATAGTAGCAATGGCGTCATCCAATTAGATTGTAGGTGTGGGCTAATTAGATTGCAGACGTATATCACAGGCAAGTCACGCGTCAGCCAATGGATTAAACTTCCCCCGAGTTGGTAAAGCCGTTTTTCTTTCTTTCTTTCTTTCTCATATGCGCAATATAGAAAAAGTATAGAGAGCGTTAAAAAAATCGAATATGAGATTATGACGAATCTCACATTTTTGGGAAATACCCGTATGTCCGTGGCAAAAATAACTAAAAAAAATTAATGTAGACGGATGAAATTTTGATATTGGGTCTAAATACCAAATTTGCAGATTTCTATCAAATTTCGAGCAAAACTCGTACAGAGGAAGGCTGTCTATCAAGCGATTCGAATATAAGATAATACAATAAATACAAGACGAAAAGTGCTAGATAGATAAAATTCGATACACGGGATTATTGTCTACATTCTAGACACCTACCGAATTTTGTGGAGTGTCAACAACAAGGAATTAATCGTCTGTTCATCTGTAAGTTTAGAAATTTGCAATCGTCAACTCAAAGACGCAATGACTTAAATATATCCAATTTGGTATTGATTTTATTGCTACAAGTTTAGTTTTGTGTCAAATTTTGGTTTCTGTCTGTTTGGAAGAACGCATCTAAAACGCAAATTCGATTTTCAGGTATTATTAACTGCTTGGATGGATTAATCGCCACATAACTCGCCAAGGCTGACAGGTATATTCAATAAAAAGGAGAATAAAAATGAAATTTGCTATGCATATTTCAATGTCAGAATATAATTTCTTGAACGGCCAAGTACCACGTGCTCGTGCAAGTTAAATTGTATTTTTAATCATTTTAATTTCTTCATTGAATGAGTCACTTTAGTATTACAAACGGTCCAAAAAAACTTTGTCTCGTATTTATTGTTTAAAAAAAATATCACATTTCCTATTTGTTTTATTTCATATAATCACGTGCTCAAAACGACATTTTTATAGGATTTTTTGGTTGTCCTCATTGATTAATTTTTTTAAAATCAGAACTTCTGTTAATGCAATGACAACGCGTTGTTATAAGCTGATTTTTTTTGAAATACTCGTGCAGATAATAAAATTTTTATTTTTCGCCTACGGATTTTTGTTGACACCAAAAACCTCATCTTAAAAACAACATCATGTTCTGACATGATAATTCTAAATTCACGCCAGAGGTTAAGAATTCGTAACTTATGGGATAATGTCTTTATTAGAGTATATGCGAGAAAATTTAAGGATGACCACTCTCGCCGGTTTAAGATAGTGTATCGAACTTATCTGTGAATAAGATATTTCAAAAATGGCACTGAGTAGATAAATGAAATTTGGTGTGTGGTCTTGACACCTAAGTTGTATATTTGTATAGAATCCAGGCAAGGTTGAAAGGGAAATAGACCAAAATGCGTGCTCAATTTTCCTCAATGAACTACGATGTTAAACGCAAAACGAGAAAATCGAGAGAAGAAATTTCAAGTAGCCGTTACTTTGTGTTGATCGTGATCAACGCATTAAACATTTATTTCGATAAAGTTGGTTCATGAAAACCGTCTTTAAATTATTAAATTTCTTTAAAAATTTCTTTTCTTAGTATTCAAAAGTAAACAAGGATTTATCGAGATTTGTTTATTCAGTACTGATTCTGATCTGGTTTTCTACTGAATTCACATTTTGTTGTTCCGTTCCGTAATGCATGAACGTATTGTGTTTTGTATTAGTAAATCTGATTAATCGCATTCAATATTGTTGTATAGTATGCTTTATTTTTTTGAAGTAATGATATATGATGATTTTCATTTTGGGAATATGATGTATTTCATTCTGAGAGTGAAATTCATTATTACTCTTTCTTTAGAATATAATAAGGAAAAGTGTGAGGAACAGTCAGTCCTCTCCATCTTAATCTTGTTCTACAAATTTGATATCAATTGAATTTCACTTGATTTTAAAAAAAAATCTCTTCATTCTTCTACACAAAATGTTTGTAGAGAAAATGAAATTGTTTAAAAAGGAGGGAGAAAGTGAGGGGACGTTAATTTGATGATTCTAGACGCTTTAAAACTCCAATCGTTCCTGGGGAAAGACGAGGGTGAAATTTTAACCCTGACCGAAATTATAATAGTTGTATTTTCATATATACATCTCAGAAATATAAGGTATTAGCATTTGGCCCTATACTCGACTATTATAAATTTGTATCAAATTTTTGGGAAAAACCGTCTACAGAAAATAAATTATTTTCTATTGCATACGTGATTACCTTTAATTTACGACAGTGGTCTCGTGGTAAGATCTCGGTTTCGGAAATGGAGGGTTTCAGGTTCGAGACCCAATTCCATCAAAAAACTGTCGTGTAAGCATATCTATGCACGTTAAATCCGTCGACGTCACACGTCCTCTCTCTGGTGTGGCGTGGAGAAGGGTTCCAGCTCAGTTATCGTCCTCATCATCTGGCCGTGACTCAGAATTACAAGTTCCGTCCCAAGATAACCCTAGTGTTGTTTTAAGACGGGACTTTAATATAACTAAACTTAGTTAAAAATTAGTTAATGACGAATTAACTTAAAAATCGTACAATATCGATAGAAATGTGTGAGAGAGTAAATGAGACTTGGTGTTTGGGGAGAGGAGCATTCAGAACTCGAAGATTTTGAATCTTTCCCTGGAAACTGCAGTGTAATGGTTTGTGACATAATATAGATCTTATTGTAAATACTTTGCCAAACTCCGCAGAATCGTATTGCTTTTGACCACCAGATGGCACGGTAACCGAATGGAACTGTGGGAAAACTTAGCTTCAAAGAAAAGAGTTGGTGTACTAGGAAGCAATAGTCTGTGTGTTCGAGTCGCTCGGATGATGTGTTGACTATTTAGTTATAAACTCTACTTTCATAATGTATTTGTTTTGTGCGGTGTTATGCTATCCTGTGTTGTGACATCCTAGTCCTAGAGAAAAATTAAAAGATGTCTAAAATTTGTGGTTCATCCTTTCGTCTTCAGTACATTGTATCTGAAGTTAACCAGCGTCAGTAGCCTCCCAAAACTTTCTCGCATACTTTTTAATAAAAGTGTTATTCCGTAGACCGTCTTACATAGTATTGGCTTACAGTAGTTGCGAAGCATTACCCATATTCGTGAACTTAGCATTTTTATTGATCTATCTTGCCACCTTTGGTGAGCTCTTGGTGATTAATCCTTGGCATAGAGCACGAAAATTGATTATTTTTTAGACTCGTTTTCCACTACCGATTGAAACAAAAAAATTGACTGAAAACTATGCTTGTAATCAGAGAACCCCATACCAGATTTGATCTATTTAAGTTATTGCGTTTACATCTTCCTGAAGGTACAGACTGACAGACAGTGGTTTGATTCAAAATGTGACAACTTTTTACACTATAGATGTTAAATAGGTGTACCAAATTTTATTCATCTAGTTCTTTTTGTTTAAAAATTAACTTGTTAACTTATATTCAAAAAGCGGAATTGACTTCTGACCGGATTTTATTCAAAATTTGATAGAATTCAACGAATTTGTCGTGAAAACCGTATACCTTTTTGAATTTTCTTTGTTACACACAGTTGGTCGTTTTCCAGAAATATGCTTTTTCGAACTCTGGGAGATGTAAAATTTAGAGATTCGTCTAAATCTCCTTTTCTGATATTTCGACGTTTACTCTACTTTTTACTATGTGTACTAGAATGTAAAAATTTTGCAGTAGTTTTAACTTTGGTAAAGGAATTAATACATAAATTGTATCATTCCAGTATAAGAATTATGAAAGAGCAGAAAATGATATATTTTTTGCCCGTAAATTTCGGAGTCGTCAAAATCTCCTAACCAAAATAACGTCCTGCTCTTACATGATAATAGAAATGGTTAAATTAGATTAGATGTTTGTTTCAATAAGAAGTGGAATTGTTGGGAGTACAATTCCAGTTGTTAAAGAAATACATAGGAATAAACTAAGGCCAGAGGCGTTTCTAAGAAGATTCAATGTTTCTATGATGAGCAAGCACCAATACTGGATGCTTGCCAACCGCTGTCATGGTTGGTTTACGCAGATTACTCTAAGTAATTTTGACGACCTTCTTCTGAAAGCGCATAAATATATTTTAGTAGAAAAACTAAGAGATATCGCATGCATTAGATAATGAATTCTTTTGTAGCGCCATTTGAAATGCATCTGGTTATCTGAATGAAATGTTAATTTCTAACAGCGGAGAAAATAAATACCGTGAAATCTTTTGTGGGATATTTTAATGCTGTTTTATGTAGTTAGACTGGGCTAAATGTCTTGCAATTATTTGGTCCACTAATCGTTGTGTTTTCCGGCCATGAACAGTTTCAGTGGGAATACTTCGTGTGTGAATAAATGCAATTCATTGCAGAGACTCTTTATGTTTCTTTTGATTGCTTGCAACATTGCAAGATTTCTATTTTTCTTTTTTATTGTTATTATGGTGAGCTTTTATTAGAGCTATTTTGAATCGAGCTTTTTTTAGACTTTGTTGTCTTTACAGTTGTTGATAAAATATTATTTATAATTTTAAAGTGAAATTTACTTTATTAGGAAACAATCTTAATCTATACTACTCATATAAATGTGGAAATTTGGATGTATGGATGATGTTAGTCAATCACGCCTGAGCGGTTGAACGAAATTGGGTGAAATTTAGCACAGAGATAGATTCTAGTCTAGAATAGGACATAAGCTACTATTTATCCCGGTTAATTGAGAAGTTAAATTTTTATTAATAAAAAACTAACTTTCTCGCCAAAAATCTTCATTTCTCCACCGCCAAATGAGTAAGTCTTAACATGTTTTCGACAGGTTATTTCAAACGAATGTTTATTTATTTAGTGTTTAATGCATTCAAAATTAAACCTTGTTCGAATTGGATAGATGTTTCGTATAGAATAAAGGAAATTAATAATTACTCATCTGTATTGCGTTACCCCAACTGGCGAAGAAAATTCCCGCATTTGCGTTGCCCCAACTGACGTAGAAAATTCACGCATCTGCAGTGTGTTGTAATTGTTGACAGCTGTATTTTCATTTTAATTGAAAGTTTAAAAAGTTATGTTTATAGTACTGTTGTAACTATCTCAATTGCGATTGATAAATAAAATAGACGACTTAATTTTAAGGAAATATCGACTCGATTTGATGCTTTGCTGTCTTGCTTTATTTCTTACTTTCGTACTTACTGTAAGTAAATTGATTAGGTTAGTTGTCTGCTTTTCTGTGCGTACAAAGTCATGGGTTGAAACTAATGTAAATATAAATTATTATGGTGTATATGTCTTGCATCTCCTTCTACACAACTGGGCCAAATTCAACCATATTTTAGCCAATTATTGTACAAGAGGAGGAGAATTACTACAAAAAAATTAAAAGACAAAAATTAAATATTCAGTTAATTAGAAATTAATCAAAATTTTATCGAATCTCCATTTTTTTTACATCTTATTGAGTGTAAAAAAATCATTTTATACGAAAAAGCCGTCTATCTGTCTTTGACAAAGGTAACTCAAAAACGCTTTTAGTTAATTCACCGATTCGAGTCGGACGCCGCCATGAGAGTCAATTACAGACTGTTTGAATCCGCAGCCCAAAGAATTTTGAGACTGGTATCACGCAGCTCGTTTGTCCGTGGGATAAATGCCTCAATGTTCATGGAGACTACTTTCAAATAAAGTACTCTGTTTGTCATATATTCGCATTGGCTCACTTTCATTTGACTTGCCCTTGTATATTTTATTTCCTACAGTAAGATGTGCCGTGGGTTCTGCAATAACAGATGCTGCATAGTTTGATATTCATATCAGTAACATGATTTCTCATTAGTATGGTTATCCCTATCTTTAAACTAATACGATAAAATATACTTCCATCAGTTGGTAGAATGGGAAGGGCTCTTGAATAGGAAGTTCTGCATTCGAAGCCCGATTTCATAAAAGTTGCTCTGTATATGTGAATTTTACGGCATTTTACATCGAAGATAAACTCTTCTTTGATGTTTAGAATATGAGGAGAACTGTATCCATGTAAATTAAAATTCTCATCTTAAAATAGTATTTTGCATTTCTTCGATAACGCTACGCCGATTTGTTTCGAGTTGCGATCGAAATTATTAATCTATTCAAATTTTACACACTTTTATACCAGCACCATTCTCGCAAAATCGAAATTTCGAGGGACTCTCATCGTCTCTGCTCTAAAATGCATTTCTTAATTCTTTATGGAAATATAAAACAAAAATTAAGATATATTTTTTTCTTTGTCTTTAAAATATCCATAAATCTTGTGACTTAAGTTTTAGAGCTTATGAATTTTAATGAGAATTCTAAGGCATAAAATTTGATCATTCGTAGTAAATTTTATTGGGCGAATTTAATATTCAGCTACGAGCTCATTATCTTGAATATTCAATAAATGAAAACGCGGAATTTAAATAAGTGTCGTATAAGTATAAAAATGTTTAACACTGCCAAGATAGCACTCGATATTTTATGGAAAATATGCATACTAACTAAAAAAAATCTTGCTCTTTTATTGTTTTCTCTTGAATAATGTAATATTTCCTCTAGATTAACGTTATTTGCATTATTTTTCGTAACTTGATATTGATCAAACTATCTTAAAGGAATGAAATACGGGATTTTTAAAATGTGAATTATTTATTCTATTAAAAGTTGTAATTATATTTTGCTATAGCACATCAATTGTTGCAAGTATAAAGGAAATTTTAAGGCAAAATAGTATTAGTCCTACAAGCGAAACTTGATACCCCCCATCATGGTATTAATTTCCTTCACATAAAATTTCGTTACCTTGGACAAGACCGTGAATGAAACGAGTATTCATATTTTAATTTCCAGAACGTTTTGAATTAATGTTTTGTGCTTCGAACTAATGAATGTTTTGTACTTCGTAGAAAACCGAGTATGCATTTTGGAAGTATTTGTTTAATTAATGAGCATGAGATTTGCCCGAAAAGCAATTAAAATAACAAGGTCATAAACCAAATATCATTTATCTTACTTGTTACTGTTTTAGTATGCCACGTTTACAAGTATGCGATTGTACTGATTGACAGATGGCCAATTCTCGAAGAATTTGGTTTAAAAGTTTATGTATTTACAATTTAGAATCTAAATATGTGCGTCAATTTTTATCCATCTAGCTCTTCCTGTTTAGTAATGTAAATATTCAGCCCCCTTGCCTTGAGATACCTGTTAACCACTTTAGCATTCCCTGGTTCCCACACTTAATAATTGGCATTTCTGGTCATCAACTGTGTAACACCCTCACTTTGTTAAGGGCCTATAGACTGCCAGTTGGAGGATTTTCTCCCTTAGTGGGATCATCTGGCCATTAATTGAGTCCAGATAAAGAATCATGCGTGTGCTTTCCGTCGTTCCAAGAAAATAAATCATGTCTTCAAAAGGGAAGAGTGTCCAATCCTTTGAATGTAAATCTTTATTGTTTTCATTTTGAAGGGTGGATCATTAACGGACATTCCCACAGTCGACGGGAGACCATTGAGGTTTTTCTGACCTGCTCTTTGATAACAGGGAGCTCAAGTGTACCAATGTGAATACGAGAGAACTTTTGACAGAAAATGAAAGTGTCGTTTTTGGCGAGATTTTTGGGAAAGCGAGAAAGGGAGTCATTTTGAGGAAAGGTGAGAGAAGCTTCGTGTCAATCGGGCTTCTGAGTTAAGATCCACCCGATGAAGTTCGGTGAATTCCTTGAGCTACCCCTGCAGTAGCCTGATGTGTCAACAGCTAGCTTTTCTTGTGAGGTTGTTTCTGTGAAATCAGTCGAAGAACTATAAATGTATAACTGTCGACTGTGATGTAAATATTATCAATCCTCTTAACCTAGATGAGAACTAGTGATTTTTATGTCCATAAGGTTGTAAATAAAGAAATTATCTTCAAGCGCTACCTTCTTATTTGATCGGACAGAATCAAGTCGTCACAGTAATTATCATACTCTCTTCCACTCGGACCAACAGGTACATTTCCTGTTGACAGATTTTCTTCAAAATAAGGTAGAAAATCTTCACATTTGGTATAAAGTTCGCATACCAAATTTCTAGTTGAATGTGTTTTTCAAATATTATGTTCATGGAAGTTTCAATTTTAAAGAAGTTTGTAGTTCAGTTTTCAGGAAGGCTGTAGCTTCAAAAGTGCGTTTTCTAAACTCGGTGAAATCTGAAACGTAGTTTTCAAATAGCCTTGAATATTCTTTCTCTCACCCCCCCCCCCTGCCGATTACAATATTTTCACTTTGTACATGAATCAGAAAGTAAAAACAAATGCACCTCTTTTCTTACTGGATGTTACTAACTTTAAATCTTTCATTGTTGATACATGCAATAAAAGCTAAGTCATTTCATCAATATGTAATGTAATTCTGCTGTAGACCATCAATCATTTTTGGAAAAATTATTGCGATGATTGATGTGTACTTATCTGTGATTTTTTGCGTTTGATTTCTGTTGCGATGGGAGTCTGAAATTTCTGTAGCGAATTGTTTCTCTTAAGAACCTCTTTTCATGTAATACATTACACCTGTAATGCACACGCTATGCAAAATTTTCGTTTATGATGCAATTTGTGTGTGTGTGTAATTTCGATGCTTTGATGCTTTTGTGTGTAATTCGACCTTGCAATCTGTGAAACTAGTAGACATCATCTCTTCAGGACCTTCTTCCTTGTAAGATGCATTTCCCCGGCGGACAAAAGTTTGAGCAATTCTGAGGCAATACTATGAATGCTACCAGTACTGGAATTTTTATATCCAGAATCCCGCTCGTAAGCGTTTTGTTTCGTTTATATAAAAAAAGGAAAAATGCGACAATGTATTTTGGACTGAGTTTCTTCATACTATGACATATAACTACTATTCAGCAACGAAATATCATACCAAATTTCATTTGCCTAAGTCTTTGTATTTATACAGCGATTAAAAATATATAGACTGACAAACAATCAATTCTTTGAAGGATTTGATTCAAACGAAATATAGATCAACAGACGGTTAGCTCTCTGCCAGATTTAGTGGAAAATTTGTTTTGAATCTACACTTTCGAAATAGAATCTAATACTGAATTTTATCTGCTTAGTCCTTTACGTTTTGCAATTACTTTATTCACGTATGTTTGAACAACAAAATAACATGGATTTTTTAAATGTAATTTTCGAATTTGGCATAATAACCACATACCGAATTTCATCCTTATAGCTAGGTGCACTTTTGAATCGTCGTTTTCACAAGCAGATATAATTTCAAAATTGTGTTTTATCGATTCAGAGAAATTCAAGACATGGTGATTTATCAAAATCTTAATATCTTCGGATGCAAAAAAGTGAAAAAAAAAGGAAAGATAAAGGGAAACATTAGCACAGAAATAAGTAACACTTAAAAAGGCTCAGTACAATAGAAACATCATTAATCGCCTGAGAGATATGCTCGTTATACGGCCTATTCCTAATATTCTAGAAATCTCTCCTATTTATCTTTTAATATTCGTATTGAAAGCAGATTTATATCTAGAATTTCTTGTAAAATGCATTAAGGTTGCCTTAAAATCATGTAACTTATTTCTAAAGTCTCACCAATACTTTATTCGACTTTCTAAATTTCGTTTCTCATTTTTCGCCATAAAAAATATGTTTATCTTGTAATAAATTTCTAACGCATAATGAGCGATTTAAAAACTGCATGGCTTCAAACCAAATCTGTATATTTATAGTAATTGCCAAAATCAACCTCCAAATATATATATTTGCCAATATCAATTAGGAAAAATTGTAAAATGATGCTAAACAAGTTTTTTTTTTTTTTTTTTTTTTTTTTTTTTTTTTTAAAGGGAGGAGGTTTAAAAAGAAAAATATACTTCGGAGAGCTATCGCAAATATTCGACAAAGTTTCCCTTTATTTTTAATTAATGACCTAGTAATATCTATTTTTTAAAAATTAATCAATTCCTACTTAGGTCAACAAAGGAAAATTTCATTTTAGTTACTTTTTATTAAATAATTACAACTAATATAAATAATTTATCAAAAAATTATACCTGGCCAAAACAAAATCAAGTCCGCATCTGTTAAAAATAAGCTAGATCTCACTCGATTCTCGTTAATCTTCAACGCCAGTTGAGGATTCAACGTCAAATAAGGTAACGCAATACAGATAAGAAATGTTTAATTTTCCTTATTCTGTATCACTTTAATTCGAAAGTACTTCAAAATGAATCCGAAAAATCGATTCATTAACAATGTTTAATTTTAAATGCATCGAACGCGAAGAAAATAAACAGAATCCTTTGAAATAATCGGTCAAAAAGCAAGTTAAGCCAAACCTCATTAGCGTAGGGAAAAAACAAACTGAATTCTTTACTTATTTAGAGATGGGGAAATAAAGATTTTTGGCGAGAAAGTCGATTTTTAATTAATTAATAAAAGTGTGTGTGTGTGTGTGTGTGTGTGTGTGTGTGTGTGTGTGTGTGTGTGTGTGTGTGTGTGTGTGTGTGTGTGTGTGTGTGTGTGTGAGCTAATGGTAGAAATTGAAAGATCGAATGAATATTTCATTAAAAAATCTGAAGGACAATTTTCCACTTCCTTATTTTGTACCAACTTTAGATTAGATGGTTAGGGGTGGAAAAAATTGATGGATGTGTGCAAGCACGCGCACAAATTTTCCCTTATTATTAGCAGAAATTTGCTATCTCTGAGTTGCACTTTTTTCCTTTGATAGGTCTCCCCTCCCCCGAATACAACAAGTATAAGTAAAGCTGCATAAAAGATTTTTATTTGTTTTTAAATTTTTAAGCCCCTATTAAAGCTTAACGATGCCATCATATAAGACGATGTCTATTGTTAACGACGTCGACGAAATCAAAGGCAGATTTCATGCCAGAATCATAAGAATAGCGAGAGGGATCCGCTGAATTTATCACTAGTAAAGGGAATAAAAATGGAGCACTCCCCTCAAAGTTTTATAATAAGAATGACATTAAAAAAAGTATTCTGGCGGACTGGTGAAAGCAATAAAACGGCCAGACGTAACATGGAAAAGCACTTCAACGGTTATTACAAATACAACAGCAGTACTTCTCCAAGGAATGGCAACTATCAAAACAGCCATTCAGACTGAGGTTCTGCAATGATCTTATTTTAAAAAGATTCATTTCTCTATCTTGTTCTGACTGAAAATAATGATGACTTTCTAACGTGAATAATATTATTGAATGAATGGATCGCCTTTATTATTATTTTTGGAATTTGACTCATCAACTCTTGATGGATGTGTTTTGTTGCTCTATTTATAGAATTAAATTGAAAATATTCAAATGGAAACGAAGCGAATTTTCTTCTTAATGTGTCTTAAATGTTTATTTATAATTTTATAGTTTTTTTTCTTAGAATCGGGCAATTTTTGTTTATAAATATAATTTTAATTTGAGATAAACATAACTCCAGTTCTATTATGGAATAATAAAATGATTGATAACTTTTACTAGAAAAAAGACATATTCATTAGCAGTTTTTATTCCCTAATGATAGCATTTCGAAATTCACGCCTTGAATTAAAGTTTATGAAGTTATTTAATGAATATTTATAAAGGGAAATAATGATGTTTAGCTATAGAGTTTTTCTTTCAACTTAAATAATTTCGAACAATATCCAAAAATTAATGGAAGTCCAAATGGAATTCATTTTGATTTTGTGGGAAAAAATGCCATAATAAATAGATTTTAACAGTTAAACCTCCATTATTGAAAGAAATTATGAAATTTTTTAAAAAAATAATATAAAATGTGATTTATACGATTTTATTTTATTTGACCATGAAAATTTGATTATTTGAAGGAAAAGGTTGAATTTTCGTCGGAATTACCGTAAGTATTTTATAATTATTTTAATTCGCAACGACTTCTTATAAACTTCATTTGTGTTATGCCAACTACTCTCTGTTATTCTTGAAAAGATATATTTTGGCATTTAAGTTCGGTTTTATGGCAATTATGAAAAATACTGTAAATCACGTTTCACGAACAAAATCCAGAAAGCTCAAAATGAATTCGACAACTAGCCACTATCGGATTCGACTTTGTTCGCCTAATAAATATGAATGTGATTTTTTAAAAATAATTTTTTAATAAGATTAAAATGTTTACATTATCTGGCCAAGAGTATCCGGACACCCAGTGATATGGACTTAGAGCGTACTGAGGTATGCATTAATAGGATGTTTGTCTTGCTTTTGCATCGATTCCAGTTTTTGATTGGTGTCTACAGGAATCGACTTGCAGGCGTCCATTGGAGTTGACGTGAGTGCTTGCAGTGAGGATGGTCGATTAGACTGGCTACTTAATTTGAACCCTAATTAGTCACAAAGATGTTCTATGGGATTCAGATCGGGGCTCTGAAAAGACCAGTGCAGTTTTTGAATACCCATTTCATCAAATCACTTTTGTACAAGCATCGATGTAAGAATGAGGCAGTTTCACCAGTCTGCCAGAACTTTCCGCAAAATATTGCCATAAAGTTGAGAGTGCAGCAATGTCCAGAAATTTGATTTGTTTTTTTGTGACAAAAGTTGCAAATCTGTATTAGAACTTGCAACCAATCATTCAAAAGGAAATTCGTTCAAAATTTTTTATGATTTTTCTTTATTATATTACAAAACAAAACACTGCCTAATGAGTTACGATGCGCAAAATTGAGTAAAGGGAAAGGATTCGTTCTTGCAGTCTTGTCGTGATCTTAGAGGATTTGCTATCTATCTACACTTGCTCTCATGATATATTAAAGAATTTCATTTTTTTGTTAGAATAATCAGAAAGAAGATATATTTTGCAAATATGCGAGAAAAACGAAAAACAGTTTATATGATTTGTATTAAATGTGGACGCCTTCTGGCATTATTCGTCACTCTTTGTTATTATTACACTTTTGTTTTTTGTTGTTTCATTTCTGTGGAACATGAAACGGATCTCTGGTATAATGTCGAAGTTTTCGTTTCTGGATTTTAGCTTAGAAGTTTTGAGCTGGCATGAAAGTTTATCTCTACGCTAAATCAAAATTTAGAGATTTTACGGCATTGACAAAGATTTGATGATACCAAAATCCTGCAGATTAGATCTTACCCAGGAATCATGGAATGGTGTAAGGAAGAAGAAAAAATAGAGAGATATTTATTATTATTATTATTAATGATTTATTGAAATATCAATAAAATCCGTTCATTCTTCTTTTAAACGTTTTCATGTGCCTTTGAAAAGAGATTTTTTTCGTCAAAGCTACGTCTATAATCAAATTTGCGGGTCGATTAAGTGAACCAGAAAGGATGCGAGGGTAAAATATTCAAAATGCATTATCCCGATGTCAAATCTATTGGAAAATTTTGCGATTTCTGATATTGAGCTGTCAAACCTAAAAGAATCGTGAGATTTTTTTTATTAATCATAGATTTTGTTATGGGCTATATTATATTTCATTTCATTGAGTGAAAAGCATTTATCCATCAAAATACACTGACCCAGATCCATTCCGATCGGAGTCACGGCACGGCATTAGAGCCGAACCGAATTCCCGTCAATCCATTTTTCCATATCCGATTCAACCGCAGATAACTCCCTCATAAAAATATTCGCAAAAAAAGAAGAAAAGGGACAAAGCATTCCATTCTGCCTCTTTAATACACCGACTTCCATTTTTCAGTAGCGGATATGAGATAGTACGACTGGAATATAGCGGGGGAGGGGGAAAAAATCTCGTAGCACCACCCGACACCGATCGATCCACGCTGTTTATCACCTCCTCCCGAATTGTCGATCCTCTTTTTGAAGCTGCCGCCGAGGTCATCCTCTCTCTCTACAGACGCCGCCGCGCTGCAGTGAGTGCCCGGCTACAGCGCTGCCGCAGTGCTTCGGCAGCCTCCGATCGATTCGGGACCAGCGCGCTCTCAGGATAACCGAAATACCTTTACCCTAACCCAAAAGCCGGAATTCCATTTATCGCTTCACTTTTTCCCAGTGCACACGATTCTCATTTTTGCACGCCGGTCTACCCCCTCAACGATCGCAGCGTCGTCCCCGACGGATGCGATGCTCCTGTGACCGCACGTCGCCGTCGAATGGGCCCGGGACGGCACCGATGGGGTAAGTTCCGCAGTTCTCGCCATCCCTCTTCCCGGGGATGATACGCGTTTGCGTGCCAAAAATCCGGCGCGCGAGTTTATCTCGGCATGTTTTCGGGGGTGCGATGCCGAAATTGAATTCGGAATCATTTCTGTATTGATTTGCATGGTGCGAGATAGAGAGCGGTCTCTTTCCGATGACGGGAAAGGAGTAGGGCTCGCACATTGATGGACTTGGCGTTTGCGTATTGGAGGTAGGATTTAAAAACTCTTTCGGAAATCTGAATTTTGTTTTTGCGTTTTTGCACTTGGTGAGTTTGGCATAATGTTTAAGTAAGCATTAAACTTGTTAAAACAACCCGGCAGAGATATAAATTTGTAATGATCGTCTTTTTCAATTACTACTATTAGTTCATACTCTCCCTATATATAATATCTTGTTCAAATTTTCAATCGTTCATAAAATACTTTTTATTCATCCACTCGAGTTCAAATACATTTTTTTTCAAACTTTTAGTGGAATGATACTCGATGTCAAATACAGTTTTTTTAATATTAATTTATTCCTTAAATTTAATTAATTTTTAATAAATTAAATAGAGCAGTTTGTATTGAAAATTGAAATTGACAGGCCGTAGCTCAATCGCTAAAATGCGAGGATTTCAGTAAATATCGCGTTAGGAGGAAGAATGCGAGTTCAATTATTTTGAAAATCAACCATTTTTTAATAAATTATTTATATTAATTGTAATCGTTTAGTAAAAAGCAATTAAAACAAATTTTTCCTTTCTTGACCTAAATAGGAATCGTCTTTCAATTTTTTATAGTGAGATTCTCTCTCGTCCTCCATTCTTTATCTCTTTCTTATCTGAAATATTATATTCTTATGTCTATTTAAGGAACTTATATATGAGATCAATAAATGAGATATGATATGCTCCATATTGTGTTGCGTATTAGTTGCTAACGAGTCGGTTAGATAGCAATTTGATTTATCCTAATGCAAATTAAATTACCAATTTGTCTACAAAAGACGATGTTAACGGCTGGAACTACATTGCTATATTTAATTAGAATGAGTGACAACTTGATCACTTGATTATATGGTTGTTTAAAGTGGGTTATGTCAGATTTAATATTAATATATTTCTTAACCCGGGTTAAGTATTTTACTAACTCCCTTTTACTGAATGGGGGTACTAAATATATAAATACCTCAAACAATTTTGCTATTAAAAAATGTGAACACTGAAAAAATAAACCAGTTTTTGTTTGTTCGAAATAACTGTTTGTGGTTGCTTAATTTTGATTTAATTTTCTGTTGGAGCTTCCGTTATCATTACTGTATCGTAAAATGAACGACACTGTGCAATATTTAAAAAAATGAACCGTTGCTATGTTATTTATCGGCACTAATTATTAATCCTTAGAATTGCTACTCACTTCGTCATTTGACTTATATTTGTTTCGTAAAACAATAACAGCTGGAGAGAAAAGACTAGCTCGGTATATTGATGTTTAAGAATATCATTTATCTTCCAAAATACCTTTAATAAAAGTAAACTTTTTCCGTTTAAATTGAGCATTATTTTTATTGTTTAGTTTGTTGTTATGATTTTAAGAAATGCATCATTCTTTTTAGAATTATGATATCACTCGCTTCATATCTTTCAGATCAAAATATATATAAATGCTGCGTTTAGTTTGAATTATGTTATTCAATGTTGCAATGGTAATTCGATGAGTAAATATGCCCCGTTTCTTCCAATATTTATCGTTGATTTCGTAGTATATTCTATTATTATTGATCGAATTGAAAGTATTTGATAGCCACCATAAAAATTTTCCGAAGGTCATATCACGTTGTTGAGAAACGTTTCTGAATTAAAAATAAGATTTCACTTCCTTATTGTTTAATTTCAGATATTGTATTTTGTTAATGCAACTTTGTGGATCCTTGATCTTGAATAGATCTCTTTCCTGATTCGAATTTTTCTAAATTATGGTGATAAATTTCATTTATAAATGAAATGATGACTGTTATGTCCTTTATTTGGAAAAAAATATATTTGTATTCTGTTCAGAATATTATTTATTGGCAACCTTACAATCTATATGCATTGAACAAAAATATATACTATGTATTTATTAAATTGCATTATGTTAACAAGTTTTTAATGTTAATTCAAACAGCGACTTTAATAAGTGTGCGATCTCTTGTATTTTAAGTATCCTGTGTGAAAAATAATCATATGCACACATTTAACTGTGCCTCGTAGAAAGTTTCCTTCAAAATTTTCATGAAATAATTGATGAAATTTACAATGAATTGTATCAT
>JAOUZG010049283.1:1533573-1548838 GCA_026289955.1 Argiope argentata
AAAATTTTCATGAAATAATTGATGAAATTTACAATGAATTGTATCATGACAGTATTGCCTTGCAGTCGCGTTCCTTTCTTATCTTCGTTGTTCATTCCCTCAGCTTACTTCCCACGTTTTTTTAAAAACTTAAATTTATCTAAACACAAGGATGTGAATTAATTCCCTGTCATATTTATTAAGTCCCCCCCCACAAATGTTGTTATACTAATTGTATTGTACCTCACTAAACTGTAAAAAATAGTATCAAGATATAGGCATAATTATATAAATGAGCTAAAACCGATGTGAAATGTAGGCAAAGATGATAAAATTCCATTTAATCTTAAAATATATAAAGATGAACTTGTGGAGTTTGATTAACTAATGCAGATAAGGGAACGGATGTTTTGCGGTGATGCAAGTGTTGGACATAACATATCAGGCTAAGTATGTGGTGAACCAAACATAGAGCAGTTCTAGTATGCCCACACTGGGGCTTGTTCTCCAGGAAATTAATAGTTGTGAATAAATTTGTTTGTTTCACCAGAAACCGAATTAAAATAGTATCAGCTTTTTTATTTGTTATAGATAGCTAAACTGTATTACAGATGTGGCAGACTGAATTTATTTTCCAACTTTACGTTCCATTGTTTTTGCTGACTGGAGTACAAGAACAAATCAGTGTGCCTTTAATCGAAACGAAATTGTCTTTGATGTTATAGCTGACTGCCCTAAGTTATATATACGTAGCACATAATTTTTGTTTGAAGCAGCGGTCAGTTTCATAGACAGAGGAGAAACTTTCGAATTTTTAAGTTCGCCGGAAGACACGTATTATGTGCAAGCAAAAGTGGTGAGCACAACACAGAACGGCACAAAATGAAATGTAGAAAAGCTCATGAAAATTTTAATCCTGAAGATATATTCTGTTAGGTTTCAACAGGGATTTCTGACACATGACAATCACAAGTAAAGGAATCGTAGGGATCTTTTAATAAAACATTTAATTTGACATTTAACTTGTTGGCTAAAAATCACAGCCCTAATCGCGACCGGAATATAAATAAATGTATTTGACCGTGATTATTTCACTCTAGCCATTATGGGTAATTCTTGAATGTAATTCAACATTTTAGTTAGGAGATTATTTTGAAAACACATTATAATCAGACCAAGTTGATGGGGCTAAATCATCAAAACATATTTCAGATTAGTCACTTCCCCTTATCATTTATTCTAAACAAGTAATATAAAAAAAAATTCCTACTTTGGTCAACAAAGATTTTTTTATTTTAATTACTAGTAATATAAATACCTTATCAAAAAATGATTGATTTTTCGCAATAATTGAACTAGCATTCTTAATCTTCACCGGAAAGATACTGAAATCCCTTGCATTTTACCAATTGAGCTGCCTTAGCTTCAGTTTTTAGTGCAAACTGCTAAAACTCTAAAGTATTAAAAATTAATTTAATGAATGAATGAATTAATTAATTAATGCTTGAAAAAAACTTTTAATATCGTATGTCATCCACCACAAATTTAAATAAAAATGCATTTGCATTCGAGTGGATGAATGAAAAGTATTTTATTGACGACTGAAAATTTGAACAAGATATATAGAGAGAGTGTGAACTAATAGTAGGAATTGAAAAAAAAAAAAAAAAAAAAAAAAAAAAAAAAAAACGTCCTTAACTTCGAATTTCTAATCCAAAAATCGTAGCGTTATAACGGGCGAGGTTCATCGTGGCATTTAGCATTACTCCCACATTTTAACTTTTACTTCAAATTTTGTGGTAGAGGTGGGGATGCTGAGCTGAAAACTTAGTGTAAATTAAAACGAAAGTAAAAATTGTGTTTTGAAATTACATAAATGTGCTTGAATGTATTGCTCTAAAAAAAAATTATTAATAAAATTTTAACATTAGCAAAAGCAGGCGAGTGGAAGATGTGATGCAACATTCGCATCCATATGAATTACTTCCTCATCAACAAATGAAAGCATTGTTGCAGTTTCTGTTTAAAATGAATGAAACAATTGCTTGGAAAAATAATTTAATTTTTTTTCTTTAAGACTTGTTACTTTATTACAATTTGCCGTATTTCAAAGTTTTAGATTAAATGAAACGTTACTCTCTGCACAGAATAGTTTTCGACTCATGCAGAAGTAGTTAGTACACCAGTCTAAAAATATGTTAAAAATGCTGATGGCTTGTTGTAAATTATATAAAATACTAATGCATCGCTAATGGTTGAATAAAGCAGTCGACGATTTCGGTTTGGAAAGTACAGCAAATGCATTTACTGTTGTGGCATGAAAATTATTAAATCAAAATCATGACGCAATTAATGTCTTTCAGATATCCATTTTTAATTTATTCTAATTAATTAGCTTCCGTATTAACTTTTATCATCTTCGGTAATTAATGAGCGATCCATATTCTTGAAGTTTACCAAAAATGAGAGCGTTCCTCTGTTGAAATGCCTGAAAACGGCCATTCTTCGTCACAATTAAAGTTCCATCTTTGTATTGGACGGGATTATTTTCTTTTTTATCATCACTCATTAGCTGTTTACGGGGAGCCTGCCGTTCTCCGGTCGTGGGCGTGCTAATCAAGCCATTAACTCGAAACGGAAGTTGGTGGAGACGCGCTGTCAGACCGTAAACCGAGTCCCATTTATTAAGTTCGTCCATCTTCGCTGAAATATTGGGAATTTTAAACCCTTTCCGATTGTTAATAATGTGTAAAGAAATCGTAAATCGCTCTCTTTTGGATTGTATTTTGATGGGCGCTTTTTTTACGTTTGTGTTTTGTCATTAAGAGCAGTGGCGTTTTCATTCCTCGTCCTCTCCATGGAAGTGAGTAGAAAATTTGGTTTCTTTGATAAGCGCGGTTTGTTTCCTTTTGCGTTCTTTGTTATTCCGCATTCGCCATGTTCCATTTTTTTTTAATCATGCGAGAACGTGATGTGTTTTTCTTAGGGGAATTTTGAAATGAAGACAATGAATAATTGAAGCAAAAATCGCGTAGGCAATGAAAAGGAATATAATGTATGGCTATATTCATCAGTATCTTTTAGTCGCATATATTTTTTTACTTCTTTTATCAGCATTGCTTTATTTATGCGTATGCTTCTTTTAAAGCAGACGTATTTTTAAAAAGTTGAACTGCTTTTACCAGTATTGATTTTTCACCCTGGTTAATGACTTAAATTAATTCAGACAAATAATGACTTAAAAATAATAATGCTCTCACATAAAAAAATTGAAATTTGGGATCTTAGGTTTCATTTTTTTAAATTTTAAATGCATTCATTTTTGTTTGCATTTCTTGGTTTCATTTTATTTTTAAATGTATTTTTTTTTTTTTTAGTTTTCAAATTGATAACTGGGCTGAAAACGTCTGGTAAATCATACCGCATTAGTGTAGCTGTTATTGATTCATTTTGTTTCAGCAAAGGATTAAAAGATGTAAACCAACTATTTTGTGCAAAATGTTTGGAGATTTCTTTTCCCCTCCGACTAAAATTCCAATCTTGGAAAAAGGGTTCACTTTTATGAGCGATATATTTTCCATTTTATTGGAGAGTAATTGAACATCTTTATAATCCCACGCTCTCAGTGATTTTACTCTTTATCTCCAAAAAACTTGGTCCAAGTCCTTTTTATCTTTGCAACTGTTAAGATTCAAATAGTAGTTTCGCAGAAGCGTTAATAAATAATTTAATGGATTTCTATCAAATTATTGATCCTATGGTCTTTGCATCAGGATGGTTAAATGTAACATCTCAACTCGACTAAACTACAACAATATTTTATGAGTCGTTAAGATTAGTCATAATTTTTCTTGAATTCCTGCCATTAGTTCACACTCTTCCTATATATATCTTGTTCAAATTTTCAATAGTTAATAAAATAATTTTTCATTCATTCACTCAAGTTCAAGTAATTTTTTTTAAACTTGTGGTGGATGGCACTTGATGGTAATACAGTATTTTCAAATACTAATTCATTTATTATTTATTAGTTTAATTTAATTAATTTTTAATACTATAAATAGTTAGCAGCAGTTTGTAAGAGTTTTAGCAGTTTGTAAGAAAAATTGAAATCAATTGGTAAAATGCGAGGATTTCGGGTTTTTTTTAAAGTGAAAGTGAAGAATGCAAGTTCAGTTCTTTCGAAAATCAAGAATGTTTTGATAATTTTTTCAAAATTTCGCTTGAAGTATACGTTTTATCCAAATGATCTTCGTGAGAAAGATAGCAGTTGTGGATTAATGGTTAGAATGAAGGATTTTTCTCAAAAAAATGAAACTGAAGGCATTTTTAGCTTTAGGTTCAATTCCGATTACTCTCCTTAAAATCTTTTTCATCAGTTATTGTTCATTTCTACCTAACCTCAAGATTGAGCTACGCGTCGAGAAAAAAATTTGCTTTCTATTTGGCACTTAATATTGTAATTATGTCATGTAGATATACATATTTATATTAATTGAAATAATTTAAAATATATATATAATTTTCTTAATATTAATTAATTTATAAAGTAAAACTTTTCTTTGTGGACCTAAATATGAATTTACTTTTAAAAAAATATGTTACTGGTTTATGACTGAGAAATATGATTCTGAGATTTTCCAAATTCATTGCTCTTCACTTTGTTTCATCTAATTACACTGCTGTTAAATAGAACCTTTTAAATTTTTTGGCAACTCAAATTGGCAAATTTGGACTTTCTTTGATTATTTTTATAGGTTTCTAAGATCTTATGTTAAAAGCAACTAAAAATACTTAATACATTTGTAATTTCGTCAAAAGGTTAGAGCAAACCTTCATTTTCCGGCGTCCTGACACAAATGTAGTGCGTCTTCCTCGTGATCTGGGTGTCCTGGGTTCGAGTCCAGGTCAAGGCATGGTTGTTCTATCTGTGAGGTGAGTTAATGTGCCTCCCTTTAAATAAAGGGTTGTGTAAGCGAATGTGATAAGTGAGTGTCATCTTCATATGAGCTAGAAGGGAGATTTCTGCCCTTGGGTGCTCAGGGTTCCATACCCGCAGAAGCTACTGCACTCCTCTTTCCGTTTCAAAGCGAATACGTCAACACCATCATCATGATCATCAAACCTTCGTTTGAAAAATTTCAAATCTTCATTCTGTTTGTACTAGCTTATCAAGATTTCTCCTAAACCTTTTCAATTGTTATTACGGCAAACTATTCATGTTTTAATTCTCTTTTTGAAATGGAATCATTTTTTATAACGTTGAGTTGGAAACTGCAGATTTGATACATCAGTTTAATTTCTTTCAATCAGTATGTGAGCTCAAATTCCGAGTTTTGTTAAAATCTGCCTATAGATCGCTTTTTTTTTTTTTCAATTTTATGTTGATGTATGATTTGTAAATATAATTTAGCATGACAACGCTTGTGGCTGAGATCACATGTTGTAAAATTATGTTCTTTAAACATTCATTCTGATTTTTAATATTTGATTTTAAAAAATATATATTAATGTAATATATATCTATTTACTTAGTAGTCTATTATTCTCATATAAAAATTTGCCTAGTGAAAATTAAATGCGAAGCAGAGAAATTATTAGTGTCGCAAATTATCTTTAGAGCTCCCAATTTTTTATTATTTTTTAGCATTGTGCTGAATTTGCTGTGAAAAAAATGTTTTTTAACATAAATTATTTTTGAAACGGAACGAACCTTTCTTTCCAGATTTTTAATGTCGCACCGATACTTTTTTTTATTACCTCAAAATCTCGGATTATAGTAAAGTGGCAGTGATTTTGTGACGTCGATAACTGCATTTTACCACAGCTGTTTGGCATGTGTTATCAAAATGTTTTTCTGCAACAGATGTATCCCAGTTTTGATTCTCCACCCACATCAAAGCGATTTTCTCCTTTCAGAGACGCTGGCATTCAGAATCTGAAAGAACTGTTGCTAAAAACAGCTCTTATTATAATCTCTCTCTTTTATCTCGTGTGAATGAAAGAAAGAAAGAAAAGCTTTTCTTGGGAAAAATTTTGGTCCCGCAGCTATCCTTTTCTTCATTGATCAGAGAAAAGAATACTTTCGCCGTTTTTAATTTACTTTGCAAAAATTTTGATTCAGCTTTCTTGTTGATTTTACTATTAAAAACTAGCAATTGTCCGCGACTTCGTATGCATGGAAAAGCACACAACTAACCTAAGAATTTATTTACAATGCGTACCTAAAATAAAGCAAAACCGCGAATCAAATCTATTTTATTTATCAATCGAGATTGAGATAGCTATTACAGTATTATAAACACAATTTTTGAGCTTTTAATTAAAATGAATATACAGTTGATGACAATTACAACACACTGCGGATGCGTGAATTTTTAACTCCAATTGTGGCAATGCCAATGCGTAAATTTTCCACGCCAGTTGGGGTTATAGATTAGAAATTTTTAAATTTTTTTTTATTCTGTATTATTTTAATTCAAAAGTATTTCAAAATGAATCCGAAAAATCTATAAATTCAATTTTTAATTTTAAATGCATCAAACGCTAAGAAAAAAAAACAGAACCGTTTCGATCGTCGTTCGAAAACATGTTAAGCCTAACCTCATTAGTGTAGGAAAAAAACAAGCTGAAGTCTTACTTATTTAGCGATGGGGGAAATGAAAATTTTGGAGGAAAAGTAATAAAAGTGTCGTTTTTACTATTTTCCTCGTAATTTTTCAGTTTTTATCTCTATAAGAACCTTCCTCATGTGTTAACGAAAATATTAAAAAATAATAATAATAAATAGCCGAATTGGTATCATTTGGCCATTCGTTTTTATCTATATAGTAACATTATAACACAGCTGGGCACAATATATATATATATATATATATATATATATAAGCATCAAATAAAATTAATTGGAACAGTTTTTAAAGAAAATTAAGAATTCCGAATGAAATGTATATGCTTAGTACAGAGACTTTTTTTTTTTTACATTTTTGTTACAGAGTTTTTCAGATCATTTATTTGGAGTATCAAATAATTGGCCGGCTATCTAGCACAGAGGTAGCGTGTCTTTCTCTTGTTTTGTGAGTCTCGGTTCGGGCATGGTTGTTCTATCTGTGAGATGTGTGAATGTGCCCCCTTGTAAAAAGGGGCTGTGCAAGCGTCTGGGTGTGTGTTTCATCCTCATATGAGTTGGAAGTCAGACTTCTGCCCTTGGAGAGTCAGGGGTCCGCTCTCTCTCTCTCTCTCTCTCTCTCTCTCTCTCTCTCTCTCTCTTCTCTCTCTCTCTCTCTCTCTCTCTTCTCTCTCTCTCTCTCTCTCTCTCTCTCTCTTCTCTCTCTCTCTCTCTCTCTCTCTCTCTCTCTTTTTCTGTTAGTGTAAATCTCGTTCAGCTCCTTTACATTATTTATTACATTATTTATTTAAAATATTGGGAATCGCAGTAAGCTCTTATCGAAATTTTATGAAATTAGAAAATTTGTACATTGTAAACATCCTGAACTTGTAATTGTGTCTGAGTTGTATCTTTGTTGTGCATGATTTTTGAATCATCGTAAAATATGAGATAGTTATGACTTCATTAAATATCCTATAATTATTTATTGTTATGTTTTCAGTTATGCTGCATTCCAAAAAGAATTATTACTATTTCATGACAGTTTGTTCACATTTAAAAGACTGACAAGATTTTCGGATTTTCAAAACTCTCAGTTGATTTTGAAATTCTATTTCGAAATGCTATTTACTATATCCTAGTTTAATAAATTTGGCAGTAATAAGGTGTTATAGTTTTTCCGCCTCACAAAAAGATTTTTTACTGGATCATAAATGTAAATGCTCGGTTTCCCCCCCCCCCGACTGTCGCATATTCTATACTAAGAAAAATTATGTTAAAAATTGCCAAAATTCAACAAAAATTCGTATGATTGTGAAATTAGCATTACTAAAAGGACTATGAAATTTAAAATCGGTGTAAAATTCATTTTTTTCTATAATATTTTCCCAGTTTGTCGCGAAATGAACACCAAATTCAACATAATTTTCAATTGACTAACATTCTAATAAACCAAATTTTAATCACTCTGAGGTGCACGTTACCACCCTCCAAGGTATATATATGTGCCAAATTTGATATACGTAAATCAAACGTTCTGGCCTGTAGAGCTCCAATACACACATATATTGTCCAATCACATTAATGTGACCACCTGTCAAAATCTAAAATAACCACCAAGGCCTCGGTGGCCTGGGGGGAAAGTCTTGGCTCGTGAGCCGTAAGGATTTTAGGTTCGAGACCCGATTCCACCGAAGAATGTTGTGCAAGGGAGTTGCACGTTAAATCTGTCATGTCCAAACGTCCGCCCACTGGTGTGGTGTCGTGTGGAAGCGGCGTGCCAGCTCAAGAGTCGTCCACGTCATCTGACTGAAGTTCAAAATTACGAGGTCCGTTCCAAAATAGCCCTAGTGTTGCTTTACAACGGGCCGTTAATAAAACTAAACTAAACTAGAACAACCACCTTTCGCAGACCGGACGGCTACGAGACTTTCAGGAGGAGTGTCCTGAAAGTGTTCACTGATATGTTGAGCCGTGGCCAGCTGAACTGGCTTACGCAGATAAGGATCCATGGTACGAACAAGAGGTGGTCCCGTAGTTTCCCGATTGAGTTCAAGTCTGGAGGATTTGCTGGCCAAGGGATCACTGAAAACTCATCCTGGTGCTCTTCAAACCACGCATATACACTGTAAACTCTATGACACGTCACATTGTCCTCCTGGTAGATGCCATCATCCTGAGGAAATTCGCATGTAGAAGTAAACAGGGATGGCAAGGATAAATGCATACTTGTGTTGACTCATTGTGCCTTCCACAAAAATAAGTGCATCCAGAGAAAAACACGGAAACATTCCTCAGACCATAATGCTTCCGGCGTCCTGCCACAGGGGTATCGCGTCTTCCCCATGATCTGAGCTTCCTGAGTTCGAGTTCCGGTTCGGTCATTTATGTTCCCCGTTTGTACTGTCTGTGATTTCTGTATATAACGTGTTGTATATCCCATGTGATACTCAGTGGTGCACGGGGATTTTTTAAATGTTCAATAAAAATAAGGACCATAATGTTCCTTTTTATAGCTTGTACCTTCCCACAGTTGTTGATGAGTGTTTGCTTTCAGACATTTCACGCCGTATACATCAACGTCCATCTGTCCGATGGCGCATAATACGTGTTTATCCGAAAAAATAACTTGTCTCCACTCAGTGAAGTCCAGTTGCGATACTGGCGAGGGAATTCTAGCATTCCTCGCCGATGAACAGTTGTCAGCAGAAGTGCATTAAACAGGCGTTTGCTGAGGGGGAACCTTACGCAGAAACGTTTGCTGAACCGTCTTTGTGGAGACACTATTTTTAGCTCCTTAGTTCATTTGGGAGGTCAGTTGCTCAACGGTTGCACATCTAGTCGTCCAAACGCATCTCCGCAATTATCGTTTGCCCCTACCAACTACGGCCCGAGGTGCACCACATTTGCCACGTCACTGATTTTGGTTAGTGCCATTTTGCCATGCACAGTATATTTTTTTACCTCGGATGCCCGCGAACAATTTACAAAAATTGTCCCTTTCGGAAATGCTTCCACCCTTGGCCCGAAAGCCAATGATCATGCCCATTTGGGCATGGGACCGTTTCTGCATAACTGCAAAAACTGAAAGGTTTTCTAAATGCCTACAAGACACTTTATATATCCACGAAATTTGCGAATAACACGTTCCTTCTACAATTGATTATTTAACGTTAACGTCAAAAGTAGACGGAGGTCACATTATTATGATTGGGCTTTGTATTTATTATTAGCTGAGATAAAAAAAATCAAGTGTACCAAATTATATATGCATATTGTCGATAGTATCTAGGTATGCATCGGCAGTACATAAGTAAGGGTGTGCAAACATACACATTTATAGATGGAATGTTTTGAAAGGTAAATGATTGTAATTTTCGAATCAATTCTGTTGAGTGAAAATCTGCATAATAGTCAAAACTGTCTGTTGCGATGAATGTCTCTTTTGTGTCGTGCAGTCTCTTGCCGCCACACCTAGTCATTCATTTCGTAAATGAAAGGCAGTTGAATAGTCAAACTCTGTTACAAGTAAAAACATTTTAACAACCAGGTTAATATTTTAGAAACATGATTTCTGGGGTCTGTGTTTAAACTAATTAAAATGAATCGATTAGTTGAGCGAATTCACTAACCATCTTTACATTATTCATGCGTTTAGAATGTTACTTTGTGATGAGGTTTATAATATACTAGTTGTTCTCGGACGGCGTTGTCCGTGGCATAGCATCCAATAAGAAAAAATTAGCTTTAAACTCAAGTCTAGCCTCCCGCCCACCGCGATATGACATGGGCACGTTACGCAACATTCAAACTAAAATAAAAAAATATGTTTAGAAATTATCAAAAATGGCTACAAAACAATTTTTTATTGCACACATTCAAAACTATTTAGACTGTTACAAAGGTAAGAATACGATATGTCCGTAGACAAAACACAGGCGGTCAAGGAAATGCCAAAAAAGAAGGAAATTCAAGGTTGGATTTCCTTCTTTTTTGGCATTAATGAGATTTGAATCACTGTTTAAAATCAGACGTAAACAAAGAAATGTATCGCATATGCCTACCACAGCTCTTGCTATTGGCACATGCACAGTTTGAGATTTTCACGCATGCGCGAATAAGTTAAAATCGCAATTATAAAACTCCCTCTTTTAATTTGATACGATTTCAATATACTAAACCCTTCCCCAAAAAATACTCTACAAAACGATATAAATATTTCCAATATCCGCTAACTGTTTCTGCAGATTTTGTGGTTTCAGCATACAGACGCTTTTAGGGGACTTCATTTTATACTATGTATTGATACATACAAACTGGGCAAGGTTGTTTCCTTCTTCTTCTTATCGCATACGATACGTAGAGAAATATTGTAATCATCCAAACTTTCGAACTTCAGGATTTTGAAAAAATTTCTGTGAGTCCGAAAAAGATTTAAAATCAGACATAATGCACTGAAAAATCAAGGCTTAAAACAGTTATATTTTCTGTAAAATAAGTTATAACTTTGATTTTTCGGAAATATTGGCAATTCATTATTTTGTGCGTTATTAAATTAGATTAAAACACATGTTTAGCATAGTTTTCCCGATTACATATTTTAAAAATATGAGTCAAAATACGAATAAAATCTGAGATTTTGCAACAATTTTTTTTAAATGTCAAAATAAAAATTCGATTCAACTTTGAAATTTGAAATGTAAAAATATAAATATTGTTTAGTTAAGTGTTCGAAATATTGTACTGTTTTATGCTTTATTTTACCAATGATGTTCTTTTAAAAACAATCATTTATTAACTATGATGTTCTTTTAAAACAATTAAATTATCTTTTTTATATGTGTGTGTCCTTGCCCGCGCCCTCCGTTTTGAAGGAGAAAAGCATATTAGAAGGTTTGAAATTGAATCCTTCCGAGCAGTGCAGAATCTTCTAAAAGATACATTAGAACTTCTAAATAAAATTCACTGCTCTTCTAAGTGTGAAAAAGCGTTTATCCCGCATCTCGATATTTACTTTTTTAAATTTTGAAATACTTTATAATAATAATTCTTTCCGAAATAGATAATTTAGAATAATTTTATTATTATTGTTCTGGTTGTACAACTTTCATTACCTTGTCCGTAAATATATGTCGCTTTGATATTACGACAATTTCGATGTTTCTTTCAAATATCTATACAGTGCAGACTCCCTTTGTTCCACAAACATTATTGCATTTGTAGATAATTAGAGATAATATTTCAACTGTTTCTGATTTTTCAGTGAAATTTCTGATCGTCAATGGTTTACACACTAACTTTTGTTTTCTGGCTGATGGATTTAAATTATATCCATCATTTTTGCTCTTGAAAGAATATACAACAGAATTTTTTTTTTTATGTGGTTGGAAAGGGCAATAACAGCATTCGTCTGATCTGCTAGTTTATTAAAATAGTCATATTTCTTCTCATCCAATTTTTCTTTCTTCATGGAATTGTACAATGCAATATTGAGCCTATTTTTCTCTTACGATATCGTTATGAATAGAATTTTGTTTAGTGAACATTTCATTTATATCTTGAGGATATTCTTGTTGCACAAATGTATTGCCTACAATTTCTTCTTCCCTTAGAACCCTGAAATTTTGTCACAAGAAATAACTACATCAAGAAACAGAAATGAATTTTTGGCAATTGCTCGGAAAAATTCTAACAAGGTTCAAAGTCGTAAAAAAAAATAATATCATTGTTTGAGATTTTACCTTTAGAAATATGGCATCTGGAATAACTGCAGAAAGTAAAACAGGAAGAGCAGTGCCTTTGCTAATGACAACTTTTTTCTTATTATTCTATCGTAACATGATGATAAATACGTCAGCATTTTTGCTATTGTGTTCATGTGATAACCAGGTAGTTAGCTGGTTGTAAAATGAGACACTCCTTATTAGCGGAATTGTTTGGTAGTTTCCTGTGAGTCAACAAAAACGAGAAAGCATTAAAACTATTTTCTCTTGAAGAACACTTCATTCCCGTTCCCTGCCAGTTTTACAGCTTAGATGCTTCATCGGAAACAATTGGTGCTTCGCCTCCTTAAAAATTCTCGGTGTAAGGTGTAAACAGATGTTGTCAATACGACCGATATTCTGTTACTTTGGATGAACTACTCGTATATATCCATAAGAACAAGATACAGGTTATCAATGCTACCAATAGATAGTTTTGAAATTGTGCTCAAAACTTCTTAAAACGCTCTTTCTGTGCCTTTCTTGCTTCTATCATTGTCTGAAATAAAGTCATGCAAGCTCGAATGGGGCCTCGGAGATTGAAAAAGACAAGTTTCAGATAATCAGTTAAGAATTTTTGAAAAAATACGACTTCGTAGTAGCGTGAATTTCTTCAGTATATTTCACCCCTGTTAGTTTTTAATTCAACATGCTTATTACTACAGATTGAGACATGTATCTGAAATATCTCTCAAACGTTTTGAGTACGTAAACTACAAATGTACTTATTGAGAAAGTTATCGTAGGAACCTTTCTTGCTTGTTTCAATACCGCCAATATTTTTAAGGTTTTTAATTTGCCATTCATCACCGTGTAAGAGCGAAACTTTGCACGCTCATTTTGAAGTGCCAAATGGCGAAAAAGGTAGCCCATTTAAGTTAAATATACAGAGATTTAATTAGTAGCCATTACCATTCCACTGTTATACCGAACGCACCCAAATTTCAATTTAGTTTTATTGAATTGTAATAGATGGCCCCATGGATTCTACTAATCCAAAGTTCTAAGTCATATGATCATAAGTTTTAGTAAAAAAAAAGAGAGATTGGAGTTCGCGCTGATTCTCTCTCGAGAGAAGGGTTCTTCGTCCCCGGTATTTAACAATCTTACACTACAGCGGCAGGACAGATATCTTGTCAGGATTCGCCCTTTGGTGTCATCTAAGTATTTTAATATCTAATTTTAATATAATTAATATTTCCTAAATTAATTGCTAATGTCCAGTAAATTTTGTTTTATTTTGTTGTTGCTGCTACTAATGACACTTGCCATAGACAAACACGCAGACGCAGATAGCGATTTTAAGCCGAATGGGTATGTCTTGTTTTTGAAGTAAGGCTAAGAGTACGACTTAGCTACACACTCATCACATTCGCTTGCACATCCCTTTTTTACGGGGGGGGCACATTCACACTCTTTACAAACAGAACACAGAAGAACAACCATGCTGTAACCGGGATTCGAGCCCAAGACACCCAGATCATGAGGCAGACGCGCTATCTCTGTGCCAGGACGCCGGCAAAAATTATTATGAGCAAGTTTTATTCTAAATAAACTAACTGTTTTTCTTTAAACGTGTTTTTTTTATATCAATACCCTAAACATTGATTCAAATGGGATTAAATGGGCATTTCATTACACCCAGTCCTACATATATGTTCCTTTTATGTCACCTAAAGGAGAGAGATAACCGGAGGGCTTCAGATTTTGGTGCTTAACAAGTTGTACCACCTGTCTCAATTTTTCAAATTTTATATATAATATATTTATAACGATTATTTGATGTGGACAAATATCCCATTTCTAGGTATGTTCCCGTGGAAACACGAATTTCGGCATTTCCGGAATCGAATTTATCATTCTTGAAATCCAATAATTTCCTTATTACGTAATAATTCTGCAATATTTTTAATATTTTAAGGGGGAGTGTGTATAAATTTGTTCAATTAATCATGATTATTACTAATTCTTATTTTTCGTGTTCATGTGGAAATATTCATTAATGGAAAGGAAACTTTAATTTTTCCTTTCTCTTGTAAAATTTGAGAAAGTGAAAGTAATAGCTGTGCTTTTTAGACGACAATTTATTTTATTTATTTAATTTCTTGCTTTTATATCATGGGGATCATTTTGAAATCTCACGAGTTTTTGTTTTTTACTTTCAGACATTTCTTCGATATAATATGGTTTTGAATTTTATAAGGTGCTTTTAATTAATTTATTTTAAATAAAAATATTCTAAAATGTCTGTTTTAGTTTTTAATCAGTCTCACGAAAGACTAAGGGTAAAAAAAATGCCGGTTAAAGTGAATCCATTGAAATTTTAAAACGTCAGAGGAAAAGGAAATTCAGCCATGTATTGAATTCTCCAAATGACCATATGGAGCATGGGGGCGAAATCATTGGTTCTGCGGAAAATCAGAACATTCGAATTAGTCTCCTTGTAAGAATTAGACGAAGGACGTTTTCATTTCGTATTTTAACACCACTTTTTTTCTCTCCTCTTTTCTTCCTGCGTGATTATTGTATCCGGTGTACGAGATAACATTGGGCTAATGTCCCAGAAAGTTCTTTCGGGAGGAAATTCGTATTGAAAGGGGAGGATCGCGAACCGGACCGGGTACCTCGGCGATAACATTAACGAAGAATGGAGCAACGCACCGAACATGTAGCGGTTGATATCGATAAAATGAGTGCCAGCCCTCCCCGATGGAACGTCCCTCGAACAAGAAAAGCCACTGTTACACGTAAGCTTGTAATGGCTGGATTTCCCTTTATGTAGAGGATTGGAGATATCGGCTGTAGAAAGAGAAAAGAAACGTGTAAATTGTATCGCAATGGAATTAATTATTTCGAAGTTTCCAAGATCAAAATAAAAATTAGAAGCAAGAGCTGGGTCTAAAAAGGAGAACATTAT
>JAOUZG010049283.1:1603365-1615815 GCA_026289955.1 Argiope argentata
ATCACGTTAGAGGGCGCTCGGGTCGTGCGCTGGCAAGTTGCCAACAAATTGCTTTTTGTTCGTCTTTTCTTTGAAATGACGTCATTTTCAAAGTTCATTTGAGATTTCTTGCTTTTAAATAATTAATCTCTCTCTCAGAAGATTATCGTTTGGTGCTTTTCTAAAAATTCTTTTTCAGTTTTAACTGCCGCACTTTTGTATATATTTTTATTTTGCATTTTTAATTATTTTAATTCTTTAATTGAATTAATAATTTTGATATTGCAAATGATTAAGAAAAATTTTCTCTTGCATTTATTTTTTAAAAAATATCACATTTCCTATTTATTTCCTTTCATATAATCATGTGACAGAAATTATAGTTTTCTGGGGGTTTTTTTTTTGGTAATAATTAACTTTTTTTAAATCAAAACTTCTGAAAATGTGATAGCAACATTTTATTAAAAACTGATTTATTTATTTATTTATGTGAGATCCTCGTGAAGATAAAATTTTATTTTTATTTTATGCGAAATAAATTGATGAAAAATACGATTAAATTAAATGTTTAAAAATTCATTAAAAACATAATTTTGATTTATAGGTCAAAACAGCTGTATCATTGAAAAGCTAATTTTTTGAGCTTTAATTTGATGCAAAAATCATTTTTGTGCTATAATATTTTCGAAAGTTATAGCGAAAAAACGTCAAAATTTCGCTTATTTTTTTATCAATTCAAATTTTAACTAAAAATTCAAAAAAGGGCTCCGAGGTGCACATTCCCGGCCCCCAAGGTATACATGTACCGAATTTAGTAGCTGTAGGTCAAACGGTCTGGCCTGTACAGCGCCAACACACACACATACACACACCCATTGTGCTTTATTATAAGTAAAGATAAAGATAAAGAAGATAAAGATAACAGATGATTAAATAAAGTTTTAAAAAAATGAAAGTCATTCCAAGATTTATATTATTTTACTTTCAACTTAATTAAACTATAATAATTGATAGCCCATTTTATAATTATTATTTCTGGTGGGAAACAGAATTATACTTAACCAAAGTTAAATATTTTCCAATCGTTAGAAAGCTCAAGGATCTGAAAATAATCAATGGGTTTAGTTTCATTATAATAATGTCCCATTTTTTAAAGCAATATTAGGGTTTTTTGAGATGAACTCCGTTATTTTGAATCTCGGTCAGATGACGAAGACGACACTTGAGCCTGTACCCTTTTCTACAAACAAGTGATCGATGGGAAATTGAATCTTGATTTAACACGAAAATATGCCTTTAGAAAATCTTTAAATATTTTAAACCTCTGCCATGGACTCTATAATAAATAATTTCAACCAATTGAGAAAATTCTTATTTCAATCCCCTTTACTTACTTAATTTTTACCCATTTGGACTCAATCCATAGTATGGAATCCATGAACGCCTTAAATTTCACTTCACACCAATAACTTCCATGAAATTCTTTTGTTATAATACTTTTAACTCTCCCTACTTTCTTTTATTTATTTTTAGGTCCATTTAACTCGGCATAATGGTATATTGCAAAGTTTTAACATATTGTCAACTTAACATGGCACTGATTATAAAATTACTATACTACAACACTCTAAACTCTCCCAGATTTTTCATATTTACAAATTCGCTCTCCTGGAAAAAAAATCCAATTTTTTCTGAAATAATAATTTTTATTTTAATTGTTGATGCTGTGTTCCTCTTTACAACGGAAGGAGAAGTGCAGTAGTTTCTGAAGGTATACACCCCTGAGCACCCGTGGGCAGAAGTCGATTTCTAGCTCATACACATCACAATATGGGCCACTCGTGCACTTCATTCATCAATTCACAGATTGATGAATGAAGATCGTAATTTAGATCTGAAATAGAGAACCATCACTTCTGACCAAGTTCCCCCAGCTGTATTACTCTCGACATGGAAGACTTTATGCCCACGACAGATTTAACTTGCACCAGCCACCACATACACGGATTGTCTACAGCCAGCGAGGTTCGAACTTGCAACCTAAGGAAGACGAGTCCAATGCTCTTCCAACCAGGCTATCCCGTCCCTTTTATTGTAATTTTTTTTATTTACAATATTTTTTTTAATTAAAAGAATTATTCCAAAATTAGGTGTGAAATGCGTTTCGGCTTTTAGCATTAAGTGGAAAGGCAGGAAGAAGACTGTGACTGTTCATAAAAATGCGTTTAATCAGTTAACTGTTTTGGCCTCTACGGAAAATACGTATCTAAATTGTGTCTCAAAAATTTAGCGATGGCGAGAATACTCGTCGAACACAGAATATAGGCAATATTGAATTATGTTGTAATGAAATTAGTATTATTTATTTTATTTCGATAATTGTATTTATTTATTTACTTAAATTGTCTTATATTTTTTGCATCATGACGAAAAAAAATTAATTATTTTAATTTACTCTTTAGATATTGTTACGTTTTTAGCGTAGCGGGTTCGGATTGAATGGAATTTATTTGAGGACAGCACAAACAAATTTCTTTACAGCTATTTACAGTTATTAATAGAATAATTGATAAAGAAAAAATTTCATATAAAAACAATCCAACAGTCAACAGTCACTTGCAGCGCAAATGCAAGTCTTACGCACAATAAAAACAGACTGCAAAACAGATATCGGAGAGCACAGCAACAGTAAATCGCAGCGAGCTCAACAATACAACGTTAACAGCAAACGTAAACACAGCGCACTAATAACAAACAAGAAAAGTAATCTGCTAGTCCAGCGAGACGCTTCTCTTACGAGAGGAAAAACTCAACTAACTGACTGCCAGGTTACGGCAACCCGTCCCTTATATAACCGACGAGCGCGGGCCCAAAAGCACGCGCCGCTTCATGAAGGATCCAGCGGCTACCAGACTATTCCTTTCGCAAACCAACTCGGCTGGCGCGAAGCTCCTTGTGAAGTGCTGCCAACGTTTTCCCCTTCAGCGCGCGTTTCGCCCACTTGTAACAATATTATAAGTTATGGTATATTATATATGTTATATTATGGTTAGGTGTTATTATATGTTATGGTAATATAATGAAAGAAGCATAATATTACGTACAATGGACTAAATCATGTTATATGCGGTACTATTTTGATAATTATTGATAGTCTTTTTTTTTTTTTTTGATTTCGACATGGCCTCACAATATTTTGAATATCTTTAAATTTACAAATATATTTATTTTTATTAAAATTGTAATTCAAACTGCAAATTGATACTACTTGATACTCCTAACGAATAAACTCGTCATAAAGCAAAATGTCGTGTTTTTTCCCTGACGAGAATATTCGTGAAAAACAGTTAATTTATCAAATGATTTGATTTATTTAATTTGACGTAATGGCAGTCTGTAAACTTTAGCATAATGTCAACTTAACATGCCACTGGCTATAAAATTACTTACGCTGTTATTATTCTTGTGTGCTTTTTATTTAGAGTTGCAAGAGGGAAAAAAAGATATTTAGTGCATTGTGCAAAATAAAATTAATTATTATAAATATTCTTACAATCCGATATTCGTAAGAATTCAATTTATGTTATTAACCCGGAAAAGAAAACTGCTAATAATTTTTTTTTTTTTTTTTTTTTTTGTAAAATGGAAATTCTGCAATTGAATAACGACAAATGTAATATGCATAAAACATAATTTATATCGCTAATCAAAAATATAAAACTGCTAAAAAACTTTTATCAAATTTAATTATATATCTATAAAATAACTAGTCAATTATAAATCTAGTTTTGTAGGGACAAAATTGTATGAGGAAATATAAATTGATATACATAATTCCTCAGTTTTATTTTATTTTAAGCTTAGATTTAACACAAGAACTAAAGTTTAAATTTATCCAAATTATTTTTTCAGCAATGTTAATATTAATAAATAATTATCATTAACTAATTCAGCATTTGATTAATGTTCAACTCATAGAGCAAATTTTTAGGAACAAATTCATTTTCGAACACCAAGAAATTTTCTCTTAAAATTTTTGTTTCAGAAAAAAAAAACTGTTTTCCATAAGCACCATCTGGTTTTGTTTCCTTCAAAGATTTTTAAAATTTATTAGATGATAACCTTTGTTGCAGAAAATCCCAATTTATCCATTTCAATAACATTAGTCATACCCAACTCTCCGGCCCGCCCAAAAGCACACGAAATAAACCAAAGAAACTGAATGACCGGACCGTCGCAACTGTAACACTGGCAGAACCTTGAGTCCTAAAGACCATCACCGGTCACGGTATAGCCCTTCCTGTAGGAAGTGCGTCCCTTCATCGATGGGAGGAGACAAACCCCCACCTATTTGTGTAACGCCCAGGGTGGCGAGATCAACCACCTTGTCGGAAGTATCTCATCCTCATTTCGAAGTTCCCTAATCAATCAATAATACTATAAACGAATAATCTTGTTTTTATTTTGTTGTAATTTATAGCTGCATGCTTTTAAATTCAAAAGTATGCAAGCAGTTTATCATTGTCTTCAATAAAAATAGAATGCTATGAAAACTGCTTACAGTAATAATTGCTTTGTATTAATTAATGTTAATCCTGCATTTTTGTATTAAAATTTTTTGTGGCAATGAATTCTTTTGAATAAAATGTTTGTAATATAACTATTAATCATACAAATAAGCCTTTAGATATTAGTTTACTCATCTATAAATAGGTATATTTAATAATATATAAAAAGGCTCAAATAAGCTATATGCAGAATTAAAATTACAAAGCTAAAAATATTTCACGCAGTAAATAAAAACAAATAGTTCCAAGCAGTAAATTTTATTATCCCATCAAGGTAGTATACAAATAAAAAAAAAGAGAGATTCAGAATTACACTAAATTATATTCAGAACTAAAATTACAAAAACAGAAATATTTAACACAGTAAAAAAAAGTAACAAGCAGTGAATTCTGTTAGTTTACCAAGACAGCATACCCAATAACAAAGAGATACAGAATTATAAAATAAAAAAACTTGATTTTCGTACATGGCATGACTAACAAAACATTGTCACATGAAAAGTCACTTGGGACTGTTGAGGGTTAATAGAGGTTCACTGTTTCAAAAATCATAATACTTTCTCATAACAAAAACCTGTAGCTTAAAAATGATTGACAATTTCATTATTTTAACGTGAATATAAACATTGAAGGATATAGCAATAAAGGCTGCTATCCCATAAGAGCAAAAAGGTCCCAATTAAAGGAAATCCAAGTACTTGAATAAAGATGATTAGATGATTTTATCTTCAACAGCAAACAATTATTTTTAAAAATGGCACTTACAAAGTATTTGGCACTATTCAATTATTTCTACATCTAAAGATTAAGAAAACCCAAAATTATCTCTAATTTTTCAAAAAAAAAAAACATTTATTTACAGTCAATTTAGATCCAACTTTAAGAAAGAAATCAGAAACAATAACACCTTACAGCACATCACACCTTTGTAGAGTTAAATCATCTGAAACTACTAATCTTAGGAAACATGAAATAGTTCACAGCAAGTTACGTGACAAAATTTCAACACAGAAAACCACAAGAAATAAGTTGGCAACTTCCAATTAGAGGTGAAGAATTCAGGCTCTCCTTTGTAATTTAAGACTTCTGTTCATTTTGCATTGGCATTGTCAATAGGGAAGGGGAACCTTTTTTATTTTGAAAATTAATACGACTAAAAGAAAATGTGGTATTAAAATAAGATTATGTACCTAAAGGATTTTTTTTTCATTTTTTTTTAAATATAAATCACTTTTAAAACTAAGTTCTAGTTTAGTTTGGTGTCTTAAATTAAACCAAACTAAACTTAAAACTTCATATGAACCATTTACTTAAAAATGTATATTATATATATAAATGAAGCAAAACCATTAGGACTAGACCTGGTCTTCATGAAGGAAAACAATAACATTTATTTATAAAATAAATGTTATTTTAAAAAATAAGACCTGATCAACTTATTATTTCTTTTTAATGTATCTTTTCCAGTCAGTACATAACTAAAAAGTAATATGTAAGTGTAATTGTAAAAATCTAAACAATTACAAAATCTTACAGAGGCATACAGACATACAAATTTTCAATCTCAAAACTGCATGCATATTTTTGAAATTTCCTTTCATTAAAATAATTATATATTTAGATTTGTTTGGTTTTAAAAATTATATGGATCATATTCATTATCAGGGCAAAAATTACAACTGTTCCTTTTTTTTTTTTTAGGGATTAGGTGATTTTAACATCCTTTTCATTAACTTTTGTTTGTTTGCTATAAATTTTACAATTGGTTTTAAGCTGACTTCCAAATGAATTAAAGACTTGGAACTTAAAATATAGTTTAGAAAGGGAAGACGATGCATTATTAATTTGCTTTCTTGTCTGTTCCGTACAAATTCAGTAAAAATCTTATCTGAAAGTTACTTTAAAATTAGTAGCAAAACTTTATATATACAAGATTCAGAAGCAGAAAATAAATTTAAAAAAAGACAATTTTTTAAAAAAAAATAGATTAGAAAAATAAAAATTAATTTCTCCTTCCTTTATGCAAACTGTCCTGAAAATTTATGATTGTGAATTTTTAAAATTGTGAAGATTAGGTTGAAGTATTTTTTATAAGAATAATAAAAGTATCTCATTTACAAAACCCACATAAAGAGGGAAAAGATATTCATAAAAGCAATATATAATTAATTTAATATAAACACAACTAATAATGCATTTTAAATTCAACAGAATAATTAATAAAACTTTAGAATCAAGTAAAAATTTTAAAGATATCCAAATGTAACAAAGTAAATACTTAGAAATGTTTTTAAAAATTAAAATACTTTGATTAAATTTGCTTTTTCAATTAAAATTCATTTCAAGCATATATATAAATACAATAACCTCTTGTGCAAAAGACAATTATAATAAAACAAACAATTGCTGATATTGCAATATAAATGAATAAGTGAAATCAGTATAATTTTAATAGGCAATATTATTTTCCTGAAATTGTATATAAAAAAGAAAAGCTAAACTATCACTGTTTGGTATAAATAGAACAAATAAAAGTTAAGGGTATGATAATAATCATTTTTAATAAGATGAAAAAAAAAGTTAAAGACATTCAAAGACAAATCATTGAAGTCAAAGTAAAAATGAATGCATTTTGTTATTACAAAAACAAAGAGCAAACTTTTTGTCAAAAAATATATATGGAAAACAATTATTTTTAAAGGGAATAAAATTCAATAAAAAATTATTAGAAAAGAAGACAATAAATTCATGTAGAAAACTAGACCTTTAATTCCAAAATCATTGGCATGATTAATAATCACTTTTGCAATTATCTTGTTTCTAGACCTTGATTCATAACAGTTGGATGACAGACAATCTGATTGGAAAGCAGATATAAATCTTATTCAGCTCGTAGATTACAGCATATTTATGAGTATAAGCAATGTATTTACTTCTTATGCTATAACTAAACAGATTTGACATCAATTAACAAAGCTTAAAAAATGAGATATGAAAATGTAAAAGCTAAATATAAAACAGTGCAACAAAATCAAATTTCCAAATATAACAATGACAAAGATTTGAGATTCTAATTGCTCTTTTAGAGCAATATATTCAACAAGTCTATAAACAGTTTTAAAAAAAAAACAAGATCAGGAACAATCTAAAAATAGAATAATCACACTAAACAAATTAATTTAAAAATGAGTGTGTATACTAAAATCTGATTATAATTTTATAAACAACAAATTTAAATTTGTACTGAAAAATATTCTGAAAACTAATTTTTTCTTAAAATCATACATTTTTTAAAGAATCAACTAGGATAAATAAACTATATCAAAATGCAACTAAATTTTTTTTACAAAACCTTATAATTAAATAAGTTGAATATTCCTGATGGCAAGTGATACAAAAGTCAGATACATAGTAAAATATATAATAATAATTGATATAGTTAAAATATACCATTCCCATTACAAGATAACCAAAAAGTATATAATATAATACCTCATAAAAAGAAATGATTAAGAAAATAATAAATTTTATAAAAGCTTTATATTTCTTTTTGCACAATCAGCCAAGATAGCTTCATCCCACACAGAAGCTTGCACTTCTCCAATATGTATCTTATCCAGCAGATACATACATAAGCGAGACTGGCCAATACCTCCGCCAATGGTAAAAGGAAATTCACCATTTGATAAAGCTTTATGGAAAGGCAAATTTAGTCTATCCAATGCATTTAATTCAGTAAGCTGGGTTATTAAAGAATCTTTTGTAACTCTGATACCCATACTTGACAACTCAAAAGCAACATCAAGTTCATCATGATGTACAAGAATATCACCATTCAATTCCCAGTCATCATAATCAGGAGCTCGACCATCATGTTTTTGCCCAGATTTTAGTGTTTTCCCAACTTGAGTAATGAAAATTGCACAATATTTTCTTGTGTACTCATTTTCACGCTCTTTTGGTGATAACTGGGGAAATTCATCCTCCATTTGCTGAGAGCTGATGAAAGTGATTTGTTCCGGAAGTTTTTGGCGTAACACAGGGTACTTTTCTCTGATAAATTTTTCAGTTGCCTGGATACACACATAAATATCTTTCACTACAGATTGAAGGAATGCCATATTTCTATCTTCTTCCTTAATAACTTTTTCCCAATCCCACTGGTCTACATAAATAGAATGCATGGGCCCTAGGTCTTCATCTCTTCTTATAGCATTCATATTCGCATATAATCCAGAGTATTCTTCAAATTCATATTTCTTAAGTGCTAATCTTTTCCATTTGGCAAGTGATTGAACAACAGATGCTGATATTCCAGATTTTGTATCAAAAGCAACAGGTCTTTCACTGCCATTTAGATCATCATTTATTCCAGAATTGGTTTCCACAAAAAGTGGAGGAGATATACGAGTTAAATTTAATTTATTACACAATTCATCTTCAAATTTTACTTTAATCAACTTGATTGCTTTTTGAGTTTCATAAACTGATAACTTACTATTATAAACCATTTTAGCAGAAGACAAAATAATAAGAAGTTAACGATTTTTCTACTAAGATTTACTAAAACTTGTCGTTATTGGAGAAAATAATCTTTGTTAGTCTAAAAGGAAAAACTCAATCAAGTGAGAAATAGCACTGAATTACTTGCTATCAACATACAACGTGGTAAAACGAATGCCAAGGTGCTCTAAAGCCGGTTCAAGAAATGATTGACACGTTAACTTTCCCACAAATACCGGTCGAGCGAGTCACAGAAAACGAACTAATAGAGTATTTCGCAAAAAAAAGAAAGAAAAGAAATTAAAATAATTTTTGACAATTGGATTTTGTGCTGAAGAATGATAAATTATTATTCACAATTTTATTTGAATACAATATAGCAGTTATTAAAGCATATGAATGCATATTCAGAAGGGGGAGAAAGCATTTCGGAAAAGGGCAAAGATTGATTCGTTAAAGGCAAGAACAAATGACATAAAGCGAATCTATGCAGTAAATCTAAGTATCTGTGTATATTTATTCCATTTGTAGATGAATAGACATCTTTATCTATTGACTATTCTTTCCTTACACCATAAATGAAACTTTGCAATTTATATCATCTCATCAGAGTTTAATTAGTTCAAATATAGCCTGTAATATTCAGAAATGAAAACAATTTAATACCAAAGAAGCTATTATTGGTATGGCTGGACAGACCGAGGAAGTCTGTTTGTTCGACTGTTCAAATATCAATTAGTATTATGATTTTTTAAAAAAGAAGAAGAATGGATCTATAAAATTCGGAACACAGATTTACCGTCTATTCTATTGAAATTTAATCTTTAAAATTAAAAGTACAGATCGACAGATTTGGCTCAAATTTTGAGCCAAAACCATCGATCTAAATTTTCAGAAACGTGTAAACACAATAATTCAAAAATTCAAAACTTAAAATGTATCGAATTTTGTATTAGATTTTTTGACAGCAATTGTTATGCTATGTCAAATATTGATTTTGATCGATTTAGAAGAAAACACTTATAAAGCAGAAATTCACCTTTATTATGAAGTATATGTGAAAGTTTTTGGAAGATCACTCCATTTGGTTTGTTATTGCTCCTAATTTGATTTCACTGTTCTTTTACCTAACAATACTCAAATATTTAATTATTGCAAATAATAATTAAATTAGTTGTCAAATACTTGCTTACCTTAATAAAATACGAAATAAAATATTATGTGTTATTTCGAAGTTAAATTATAAGGTCAATTCACCTTGCCTGTTTGTTGGGGATGTTTTGCCTTTTTTCAAAAAGTTTCAACGACCACTTCTTCCACCATCCTCCCAAAAGTCAATGTCCTTGTTTTTACAGCAAAAATCTCAACTATCAGGCTCATTTCCATAGATTATCGAAAACGTCTAAAGAGTGACAAGTAATAAGTAGTTGAAGAACTGAAAAAAGTAAATAAAAATTATCTTATTATTTTTTTTCTTAGATTATTTATCCGATGTTCTAATATCTAAAATAATTTTTATTCCCTTAATATATTATACTTGTTCGATCTTGTCTTAAATTGAATGATTCAGTGGTAGAATGTTATGAACAAAAAGCAACATATTCGGTATTTCGCATCTCACTGCAGGCATGTTGCTTAAAAGTTGCTTTGCTTTTGATTTACTTTATGCTATTTTGAGAATGTTCCTATATTTTCAGTATCTTTCTAATGCTTGGAGATTTTGGTCATTTCGTCTTGTGAATAAAAACATATGTAAGGTTTGATTCCTTAATAAATCTCGATCTGAGTGAATGAAATCATGAGTAGAGATTATCTTTGACTTTAGTTAACACATGGTTTATCTGAGCTTATTTCATCTACGTAACAATATTAACTAAAACTCAAATTCATTTAAATTTTATGAATGATGTTTTTATGACTATATTTGTACAAGTCGAAATGCAGTAAGTGTTCCGATGTTGTTGTTTTTTTTTAAAAAAACGATCTTAATGGAATATATAAATGATCTCCTCACCTCTTAAAAACTTATTCCTCCACTCCTTATTTGTTTGTATTTTCATGGTTTCATCTTTTTTTAAAAATTATAATGGAGTTTACTTTCAAATTGAGTAAAGGCCATGTTCCCCCCCCTTTATTCCCTTCTTTCTCATGTTTGCAGTAAACCGCATAGAAAATGTCTTTCTGAAGAACTAGCGATTGTTAATCTATACTAATCAATATACCAAAATAAAAGGAATACATATTTGCCAGTTTTTCACAGAAGAAGAAAAATACACTGTTTTACCAAATTCAGCCCAGATGTGGTTTAGATTATCAGATTGTGTACCTGAAAAGATCTTTTAAAATTATAATTAGAATTTAAATAATTTAAAGCAAAGTTTATTATTTTCCTGCCATCGTAACGGAAAGTATTCTAGTACAGATCTGGCATTTAAACGTGATACATTGTCTTAATTATACTTGTAAATTTTTTCTCTGCATTTCAAGGGAAGGTGAAGCTTTACATGATAGCTTTTATTGTTCAAAGTGTTTTATCAAGTGATGTATTTCTTTTCTTCTTCTTTATATTTTTTAAAGATTGCGTTAATTATCTCAACACGTTACACATCATACTGCATGAAGACTTAGTCAATATTCTGCTAAACAAATGTGCATTTGAAATTTGTCAGTAACAATAGTAAATCCACTTCGCCAAAGACGTTTTAAAAAATTTAAATATGGAAAAAATCGCAAGTAAAAAAATAGTATTCCTGATTAAAATTCTTTTAATATTCTTAAATTCTTGGTTAAAACCAGTACTCTCTAGGAACAGACTCTTAAGTTCTCGGAGGAGCATTCTGAGATTCTAGGGAAAGAAGTGTTGTAGATAGCTTAGAACCGAACACAAACTAAACTCAAATAAATAGAGAAACTAACTCTTTCCGATTCTGTTGGGATTCAAAGGTAAAGTATCGTTCCCGGCATTTCTAGGAGTCGAGCTTCCAAGTAAATTACACTAAAATGACTTGTATTAGGTTTATTATTATTATTATTCAGAGTTTAATTAGACTATTATGGTCTAAAGTTTTGCTAAAAGTCCATGCTGATTTGTGTACGATGTCTCAATTCTTCGAAGCCTGATCCTACTCGTTTTTTCTCGCCTCTAGTTTGTTATTTGGATTCCGAATCTTCTAACAGGTTTATTGTTGCCAAATTTGTTCAGGTTTTCTTTTTAATTTGTTAACTATATGACAGTTACTTCAAAAAATTTCCTTACAGCAACAGATTATAAAAGATTAGTATCTGAAAAAAGTCATAACAGTCTAAATTTAACAGTCTAATTTAATATATATATATATATATATATATAAATATAGAAATATCAAGCTATATATATATATATATATATATCTATATAAAT
>JAOUZG010049283.1:1640815-1656064 GCA_026289955.1 Argiope argentata
TCCTCCAATCGAAGGTATTCGCATACGATGTTTGCATGGTTGAAGAAGGGCGTTATCATCCATAAACACGAATTCCACGCCCATGACGCCCCAAAACTGCCGTGTATATTATTCCTGAATGACGTCCCGATAGATTTGACCCGTCAGTCATAGTTCCAGTTTGAACATGCAGGTCAGTTTTGAAACCCAGAATAATTCCTTCTCAAACGAAGAATTCTGTCCCACCATAACGGTGTCCTTCAATGATATCCTCTTGGTTTTAAAGGCTACCTGGCACTCTCCGTGGGAAAGTCCGGCAAGAATCAGACTGCAAGCTAAACCCGGGCTCATCGGAAAACCTCACACAAGTCCACTGCTGCTGTGTCCGGAAGGCATGCTCTCTACTCCAGGCTAACCGAAGTCGACACTGAGTTGCAATAAGTGGAACACATCTGACAGCCTATGATCATACAGACCAGTCTGTCTTAAACATCTGTACACGTTCTGCCTAGAAACTGTCGTACGAGTGTCTGAAGAAACATGTCTGATGCTGTGCCCTGTCTGTTTCTTTTGGCAGTGATTGGCAAATACCGGTCCTCATTCAGTGTTGTAACTCGGAGTTGATCTTTGCTGTAATGTCTAATAACATTACCATCATTTGGAATCGTTGCAAAAGTCTGGAGATACATTCTGGGCTATTCCAAGTTCCTCGGATCGTTCCAGCTGTTTACACCTACATTCCAGAATGCCGATAATTCTATCACGTAATAAATCGTCCAAATACGTCCTTTATATCATGACTATGAGGTTATTTCAATGAAAGGTTTATACAGCGCTTGCAAACAATTTTACTTTCTTCCCTCCCTTCCTTAAGCATCGCTCTCTTATAATCTCGCTATTGTGACGTTTTATCGGGATCAAGTGGTGGTTTCCTGAAATGTACAGGTGATTTTTGAAGATGTGCGTAATTATTTTACGGGTGATATATGTATTTTAGAATTCGATTTCCGCTTGACTCTCAATTATCCTTAATTTATGGATATGAGAGTAAATACAAGATAATTTTATTAATTAGAAATAGGGGAAATAACTGCTTTAAAGATACAAATAACCAATTAAAAGCATTATACAAAGCGCTTTTATTTAGACGTCAATAAATTTATGAAATCTAAGAAATTCATTGAAAAAGTATTTTTATTTTAACATAAAATCTCGTCAAAAATAAAAAGGTTTTGGATACTTGTGCATTAAACCGTTGGTGCCAACAGTTTAAAAACTCATTGGTAACGAATTCAAGTTTGGCGATAAACTGTCGACGCCAACGAAACCAACAAAATGGAGGACTACAGTTAAGGTATGAGCAATTTTTTTAAATAACGGCGGAGGATTTTTTTTTTTTGTCATTACGGGTGGTTTAGCAACTCATCGGAGACGTATTGAAATTTGGCGATAAAAATCGACGGTCTAATACTTGAGTATTTGTCTTTATTTCACGTATACGAAGTATAGAGAAAGTATAGTAATCCTCAAAAAGTTTATGCTCAAGATTTTGACGAATCTTAAAATTCTAGAATTTCCAAAGTTAAAACGTATTTTCGGCCTCCATCTGCATGTTCATCTGTCTGTCTTTGATAAAAGCAACTCGAAAACTTGAGTTTAGTGAATAAAATTTCGTCTAAGGTCTTTATGCAAAATGTGTCGATTTCTATCAAATTTGAGCAAATCTATTTAAAAGGAATTTGTCTGATAGGCTATTCAACTATATATTAACACGATTATTAGAGCTATGTGGAAGAAATTCAGTATGCAGATTTAAAATTTATAAAGTAGAAATAAAAAGTACGCAGATTTAAAATCTATAGAGTAGAGTAATCTACTACAACGAGAGGGTAGCCGTCTGTCGGTCTGCTCATTCAGAAACATATAAATGCAATAATTCAAAAAGGATTGACTTAAATCAGTTATGGTATCTGATTTTCTTACTACAATTGCAGTCCAGTGTCAAATTTTGGTTTCAATTGACTGCGAAAAACGCGTTAAAACAGGCATTTCAAATACAATTTACTGCACTCAAGTATTAATCTACAAAAACATTCGTTAAGAATCACACGATAGATTTGATAAAAACGCTTAATTCAGGCCAAAGATGTAAATTTCGTGACTATTGTATGACTATTGGCCTGCAAGAGCGGGGCCCGACTTAGCCTAGTTGGGTCCCAGGGAGAAACTTCTTTGGGGCCCCTTCTGTTTCACTACTTTAGTTACCAAGAAAATTCATTAAAGAAGAAAATGTAAAAGGAAATTTCTATTCAATTTGGGGGGCCTCCACCTTTGAAGGGGCCCGGGGAAACTGTCCCGTATGCCCCTGCTTTCATCAGGCCCTGTGAAAGAGTCTCTTTGCCTTGTCCAGAATCCTTAAAGTTTTCCGGAGCGTGATGGACAACACTTTAATTTAAGAGTATTAGGCAAAAAAGTTTGATAAAGACCAATCCCCCTGGTTAAATTTTTTTTCTTTGAAAATAAAATTTATAACTCATTAAAGGCTTCTCCCCATCATTTAGTCTTTTCCCGAAAGACTCAAAGCTTCAAGGCATTCCGTCAAACTTATGTTTCTCATTTGGTTTTCAGAAATGCAAAATGACGAATACAAAATTGAATACAAGTTTGAGAATGAATTTGATAAGAAATTACGGAAATCATATATTATCATACTGTAATGCATATCTACTAGAAGAAAGCGAAAGTGCTGAAAAAGGTTATTTGGAAATTCCAGCTTATAAACACAGGATATGGACGCAATGATGAAATCAGGAAATGCCAACTTATTGCACAATTAGCTTTCAGTACCGCAAACTGCTCTTAAGTATGCCATCATTAAAGGATAATTTAACCAATTTGTAGATTTAAGTATGCAAAACCTTCGAAGGCAAAGTCAAAAAGTAAAGGGAATTTTCCAATTTCTCTTTCCAAGGTTTGGTTATACTGACAGTATCCAACATTGAGTCATTGTAATTTTCGACACTTCTATGCAAAGTGTCCCTCTAGTTTCCGCGCTTATTCTCGCGTCAGTCGTCGAAGCGGAGTTGCACCAAGGGGGAAATAAGGGCAATGATTTTTGTTTTCAGAAGGTGCAAAACCTGCGAAAATTATTAGTCGGATGCAAGCGCAGTATAGTGACGCCTGTTTATTTCGCAGTAAGAATGGACAGAGTGCTTCAAATAGGAGAGAAGTTCATCATGTGATGACGGGCAGGCCTTCGACTTCAACCAATGAAGACAGTTTAAAAATCTTTGACGACATGGTACTGGAAAACAGACGAATCAAAGTAGACGAAATTGCTAATACTTCACATATCATCGTGGTTTAGCGTATTCAATAGAATAACGTTTCCCCAAAAGACAGGGGCTGCTGTAAAGACTCGGTAAGTGAGCCGTAGGGTTTCGGGTTGAAGACCCGATTTCACCAAAGAACTGTTGTGTAATGTGGTCTGTTGCACGTTAGTCAGTACAAACGTCCTCCTGCTGGTATGCAGTGGAGAGAGGGGTATTAACTCAGTTGTCGTTCTCGTCATCTGATCGTCGTTCTAAATTACGAGGTCTGTCCAAAAATAGCCCTAGTGCTGCTTAACAATGGGACGTTAATGTAACTAAACTAAACTAAACTTCCCCAATAAGTAGACCGAAAGAATAAGAGTTGGGATCAGAAGTGTTGGAATACTCGTCATACAGTTCGGACCTGATTCCAAACGATTTTCACATTTTTGAATCATAAATGGTATTCCCTACGAAGATTTGCAACCAATTTGATGTGGTGCAAAATTGAATACAGATACAACCGAAAAAAAAATTCGATGGGGGAAAAAAACTTATAAAACGTTGGAAAAAGTGCGTTTTCAGGGTGGTTATTAGGAAAATAATGTCTGTTTCAATTTTATATCTTTAGAATAAACACGATTTTTCTCAAATTTCCCTTGACTTTTTAATTTTCCTTTGTATAAAAGATTCATAATTGAATTTAATGTACAAAATGTAGCTAGGAAAAATACGTAACTTAAACTGCTATTACTGTAATCGGAGCATACAGAAATATCTCTGATATTCGTGTACCAGTTTCGAATGTTGAAACATAGAAAATCGTCAATATCACCAGGACCAATTTTACAATGATTACAATAATTTCTATGTCTATTAACCGAATACTAGTTTCGAATGCTGACAGATAGAAATTTCTTAAAACCTGGAGTTTGAATTTTTTGATAATCACAATAATTTCTACTTCTATCATTGGTATACTAGGAAGTTAAATATCGCCACCTACGTTCCATCCAGCAGAGATACGAAGAGCCAGGCGCTGGGAACTATGAGGGATCGGAAAAAAGTGACCTTGAAGCTGCGACACCGATCGCCCAGTTTCAACCGAGTTCCTTTGCTACGCTTACGATAGCCGTGATATACTCGCCACAGACTTTCATTCAGAATCATGCCTGTGAAAGAGTACAAAAACAAACAAACCAAAAAGATTAAAATGAAATCTGCTGTGCATATTTCAATGTATCATGTCAGGACATCATTTCTTGAACGGCCAAGCACCACGTACTCGTGCAAGTTAAATCATATTTTTATTCATTTTAATTGTTTCATTGAATGAGTCACTTTGGTATTGCAAACGATCCAAGAAAATTCGTCTCGTATTTATGGTTTTAAAAGAATATCACTTTTTCTATTTATTTCCTTTCCTATAATCACGTGCTCAAAATGACATTTTCCTGTGTTTTATTTGCTGTAGTCAATTACTTTCTTTTTTTAATCTGAGCTTTTGTAAAAGCGATGACATGCTTTGTTAAAAGCTGATTTTTTGAGATGCTCGTGCAGATAATAAAGTTTTTATTTTTCTCCAACGGATTTTTGTTCGCGCCAAAAAACTTCATCTCAAAAACATCATGTTCTGACATGATAAAAAAAAAAGAATTTAACAATTCAAATTTTTAATCGTGAATAAAATACTTTTTTTTTTCATCCGCTCATATTCAAATACATTTTTTAAACTTGTAGAGGATGACACTCAATGTTAACACAGTTTTTTCCAATAAAATTCATTTTTCTTAAATAGTTAAAAACTAAATTTCTCGCCAAAGGCAATTTGAATTTTCTCTTGGAACATATGACATAATTTTAATATAATTAAATGAGCTTACTTTACTAAACTGCGGGGGTAAAACCTATCACAATGTACGGTATTCAACCCTTTCATTTTAAGCGTCTCCCCGTTTCAGAAGGCCCAAAAATATTGATTCCTGGGCATTCTAATAATTTCCATTAAATTTTGAACAAAACAGATTCAAGTCATTTGTATTCCTTGTAGTTAAAATCCAGAAACCAGAAAACCAGTGGCGTGGAAAAGGAAGAACTCATTTTTCAATTCCTACTATTAGCTCACACACACACAGAGAGAGAGAGACTAACCGTCTTTCTTTCAATTGCACTACAACTGAATTGCGGAGGCAGAATGAGTCTCCTGAGAAAGGAACTGATCGTCTGTATTTTGCCCAAGGACATAACATATTTTTAACAGATTAAATATTTGTAAATTTTTGGTATAAAAAATTGTTTTGTAGCTATTTTGATCACTTCTAAACATATTTTTATGTTTGTTTCATGTTGCGTAAAATGCCCATGTTATATCGGGTGGTGGCTATACTCAAGTTTAAAGCTTTTTCTTTTTGGATGCCATGCCGTGAAGGTACTTCTAGTAGTACTATTAATACAAAATCTTTCGTATTAATTTACATTAATTAATTATTATACGATCCAAAATTAATTTTAAAATGACGGTGGATTTTTCATGTATTTTTGCGAATTATTTAATTAGATTTATGAAGGTTTTATGAATATTAAATATAAATACCTCAAATTTCATTTTAAATACCACATAATATTTTTTTAAAAAGAAAGAATGTATACATTTTTTTTAAAAAAATCAAATATTTCAAGCGACTGAATTTGTAATTTTTTTCTGGTTGTCCAAAATAAATTTATTTAAAAAAAACTGTGTATAAATTTGTAATCAGTTAAATGCAATTTTTTTAGAATTATATTCTATGCACACAAAGGAAATTTTAAAAGAATATTCTGTGTTTTTTTTCAGAGGGGGAACTTAAATTGACTTTAAGTATCTAAATTAATTCGAAATATAAAATACAAAACCTATTTTCTTTTAATGTTTAACAGAAATCCTTGCTATTAATTCTATTTAATTTTTCATAAATTAAAACGAATAAATTAAACCAAGGATATTTAAATCTAATTACAATATCATTTTGAGAAGTGTCAGTAAGATGCACATTTTTTTCATTTGACCTTTGAAATATCCATTTTATTGAGGGATATATCTTTAGTTGAATATAAACATATATTTTGGCAAGAAAATGATAATAATTAAATTTCAATCTGTTCATTTTTTACTTATTTTAAAGTCCATTGAGCAATATTTTTATAAAGAAATATATCACTTTTCTTTTTGGCATTACAAATACAGTATTCCCATGAACAACGCAAGAATCGTTGTTGCTTAAAGAGTGTCTGGAATCAACGGGAATGGGCCGTTTTTCAATTTTAGGTGGCTCTCCTTCCCTGTGTTTACAACACATGGTTCTGAATAGCAGTAATACACTAATTAAACAATGCATATTCTTCAAAATATTAAAAATGACAAAATAAAAAGAAATCACTTACCACAAACGAGCAAAACAAAGAGAGGAGCAATTAAAAAAAGAAGACCATACCAACGTGCTATAGCGCGATCTTTTGGACATTTAAAAGCGACCGAATGAAAAAACTGTTCGCCTCCGGCCGAAAGGACAACAAGCAGCGAATTAGTGAAATAGATTGGATGTCCTGTCAACAGTTTGTTAAAAGCTGACAGGAACGACGGAAGTTTAGACATTCTTCTGAAGTGCAGCAAATGTCTCGATCACACTTTCTTCTGAATGAAATAAGATTCGCTCTGTGAGTCTTCGCTCTGGAACAGGAAATCATTCGGCTATAAACGGCAGCGCTTGACGCTGGGCAGAGAAAAAAATAAGTTATAGGGGGAAAACATATCAGATTTGTGTGATATTCCGTTTCATTTGGAACCCCGCATTGATGGAATCGTTTCCGTTTCTGCTACTTTCACTTTTACTTTGCACTAAAGACTGACCGCCGTCACGGGTCAACCAGCTTTGTTATTATTTTATTTTATTATCCAACATCGATTTAATCGGAGTAATTCGTATATAATAAAACATTCGTGTATGTAAAACATTCGTATTCCTATATATAGTATTAATATTCGTATATATAATAAAAAGCGACCACCGTCCCAGATCAACCAACTTTAATATTAGTTTATGTTTTTATCCAACATCGATTTAATAGGAGTACTTCGTATATAATAAAACATTCGTGTATGTACAACATTCGTATTCGTATATATAATAAAAAGTTACCACCGTTTCGGGTCAACCGACTGTATCAGTTTATTTTATTATCCAACATCAATTTAATAGGAGTACTTCGTATATAATAAAACATTCGTGTATGTAAACACATCCGTATTCGTATATATAGTATTAATATCCGTATATATAATAAAGAATGACCGCTGTACTAGAAATCTGCACTATAAAAAATTCTAGTACAAATCTGATATTTAAATTTGATGCATTGTCTTAATCATACTGTTTTGTGAATTTCCCCTGCATTTACAGGGCGGGTTGATGTTTTACATAATAGCTTTTATTGTTTCAAATGTTTAATCGCATGACTTTCTTTCATTTTTAAAAGCTAAGAAAAGAAAATCGGTTTAATTATCTGAGCACGTTACACGTCATATTTCATGAAGACTAGCCAATATGAAAACCGTTCGTTCTGTGTATAAAAATTGTCAACAACAACAATAAATCTGTGACGTGAACGACGTTTTTAAAAATTTTAAAAGTAAAAAGGGGCAAGTATTCCTGTATAAAATTCTTTTAATATTCTTGAGTTCCGGGTTATGACTGATATTCTGTAGGAACAGACTCGTACGTTATCGAGGGATATCATTCTTAGATTCTCAGGGAATGGGAAATTGTCCATATTTTTTGAATTGAGCACAAAATAAACTCAAATGAATAGGGAAACTAAGTCTTTCCAATTCTATTGGTATTTGAAGGTAAAGTATCATTCCCAACATTTCTAGGAATCAGGCTTCCAAGTCAACTACTTCTCTAAAAAATTGTATTCGTTTTTTTCAAAAAAATTAAAAAAATTTCAATTCAGAATTTAATAGAGTTATTATTGTCTAAACTTTCACAAAAAAAAATATGGTTGATTTGAGTTCTATGTCGCAATTCTTCAAAATTCGATCCTGCTCGCTTTTTCTCACCTTTAGTTTTTTATTTAGATTTCAAATCGTCTAGCAGATGTATTGTTACCAAATTTGTTCAGGTTTCATTTTTATTTCTGAAACTATATGACAGTTAATTCAAAAATTTTCATTGGAGTAAAAATATTTTAGGAAATTAGAAGCTGATAAAAAATTAGAACAGTCTAAATGTCTCAAATGATTATTGGAATTTCATTCAGTATCGATAAAACTTTCAATACTGCCACGAGACAAAATGTTCGTTCAACTTCTTTGGTTCAAAACCATTATATATTTATGCTAGCCAAACTAATGAACTGTGAAACTAATTTTTTGATGAAGTGGTAATTTTCTGATAATACATTTTGAAAAAATTTTTGTTATTTTATTTCAAAATTAAGCTTATCAACCTATTATATGCCCTTAGTTATATTTAAATTAACTCCACGGATATTTTAACAGATAAATGTTTTAATAAATCCAATATTTTGATTGTTTTTTCTTTCAGCAACGAATCGGAAATGCTATATGATCCCTTCTTACTCGTATTACTTCCATAATGTTGGAGCATTCGAGTATCTGATATTTGTTTATGACATTTTGAGAGATTATTGATAACTAATAAAATTATCATGGTGTAAAAATCTAATTCCTTAAAAGAAATTAAAATAATTTGGTAACAAAAGAACGAAAAAGCTAAAAATAATCTAACTTCATATATTAAAGACGCCATTTTATTATGTAAATGATTGCTTTAGTACTGAAAACGATGACTTTGCAATCGAAAGAGAATCCACTGTTTCAAACTGTCTGCTAAAACCCCACATGCATTTTTTTTAAAAAAATGATGAAGATAACTAAATCTTAACAAAAGAAAAAATTCTATAAATTATTTAATTTTGTTTATTCAAAGTATTTCAATTATAATCTGCCCGACTTCATTTCGGAAAAAATTAATAAAACATTAGAAACAATTACAATTCAAATAAAGTTATTTTGGTTTCGAGATTCTATCTAGTAGAATTAAATAGAATTGAAGTTTTACATGAATTATTGAGATGACAGAAGAGAGGGGGAGGGACGTTTTATTTAAAATTATTTCTGAACTCTGAATGAGTACGGATTGATATTCAGAGTATGTTCACCTACTTTGATTCCATTTGCTGCATTAATCCCTTTAACCCTAATGGACATATATGATTCAAAGATAAAACTTCATTAATTTTGGTCAAATAATTCCTGCTTTTACTTGAGTTATAGCAAAATAGAACCATTTTAACATGGGATATAAAATTTTAATCATGCAGTAGTTGAGTATAAAGGACTAAATTAATTATTTATTTCTCATTAATGCACACAGTAAGTAGAAGTTCCATTTGTGAAGAACATTTCCTTATTTAATTACTGAAAAATATCTGTTGAAATTTTTTAAAAAGGGGGTGGGGTTATGAATTGCAGCATGCATCGTAGTAATTAAACGATTAAATAAGTATTTAAAAAAAACCTAAAAAATGGAAACATTTTTCTATTTTGTATTGGTGATGTGATTTAGAAAACTGAACAAATCCCTTGAAATGTATAAGCGAGACATTTCAAAACCTTTTGCTGTTCTTGTCTCGTGTTCCGCTTTACAACCGAAGAAAGGGTGTAGAAGGTTCTGAAGGCATAGACCCTGAGGACCCGCGTGCAGAAGTGTGATTTCCAGCTCTCACACGCCACAAACCCTTTTTATGGGGGGGGGACTTCATTCATACAATTCATTCATTCATCCACAGATCGTAATTTAGATCTGAAACAGAGAACGATCACCTCTGTCTCAGTACTCCCAGTGGTATTACTCCCAACATGGAGGACTTGGCGACTAAGACAGATTTTTAAAAGCGCCAGCCACCACACATATGGAGAGTCTTCGGCTGGCAAGTTCGAACTCTCAGTCCAAGAGATGCGAATCCAAAGCCTTACTAACAAGGCTTTAATTTTTTTTTGAAAATATAATTCAAGCAACATTTATTTATTTGATGAATAAATTCTTTCAGTTCTAGATTCCAAAACAGATATGAAAAATAACTTTACTGAATTTACTAACTAACATAACTTTACTGACAGCCCCACATCGCCTTTAGCAACTCTCCTGGGCTCGTGAACATATCTACCGGTCCCTAGACCAGTGGACAACCTTGGCGTGGTCAGAAGAGTCACGATTTCAGTTGTTACGAGCTGATGGTAGAGTTCGAGTGTGACGCAGACCCCTCGAAGCCATGGATTCAAACTGTCAGCAAGGCACTGTTCAAGTTGGTGGTGGCTGCATAATGGTGTGGGCTGTTTTTACATGGCATGGACTGGGTCATCTGATGCAACTGAACCGATCATAGACTGGAAATGGTTATGTTCAGCTGCTTGCAGATCACTTGCAATCATTCATGGACTTCACGTACCCACACAACGATGGGATTTTTATGGATGACAATGCGCCATATCACCGGGCCAGAACTGTTCGCGATTGGTTTGAAGAACATTCCGGACAATTCCAGCGCATGATCTGGCCACCTAGATGGCCCGATATGAATCCCATCGAGCATTTAGGGGACATCATCGAAAGGTCCGTTCGTGCCCTAAACTAGGTTCGTGCCTAAAACTAACTTTTTCACCAAAATCATTTCTTCATTGCCACATAAGTAACGAATTCAGTTTGTTTTTTCTGCACGCGAATCAGCTTAGGCTTAACATGTTTTCGAACAATTATTTCAAACCATTCTGTTTATTTTCTTAATACTTGATGCATTTAAAATGAAACATTGTTAATTAATCGGTTTTTCGGATTTACTTTGAAGTACTTTCGAATTAAAATAATACAGAATAAGGAAAATTAAAAATTTCTACTATGTATTGCATTAACCGACTGGTGTAGAAAGTTCACGCATTTAGCGTTCTCTCATTTGGCGGTGAATTTTCAATTGGCGTTGAAAGTTCGATGCTAATACAATTTTTTAAACAATTACTTATAGTAATAGTAACTATTACGCGGGAATAGCCTGGTTGGTAGGGCATTGGAATTACATCCCTTGAGCTGCGGATTGGAGTCCACCAGCCAAAGACTCTCAGTGTGTGCGCGCGTGTGGTGGACATTGCATCAGTTGTGGTCAAAAAGTCCCCCATGTCGAAAGTAATAACACCGGGGCTACTGGTTCAGAGAGGATCATTCTCTTTTCCAGATCTGAATTAAGATCTGTGATCTTAATGTTTTCCAGATCTGAATTAAGAATGATTGAAATGCATTAAAGAAGCCCGCCCCTTTAAAAGGGTTTCTGATGTGTATGATCTAGAAGTTAGACTTCTGCCCTAGGGTGGTTAGGGGTACCATCAGAAATTACTGCACCCTTCCTTCCGTCGTAAAGCGGAACAACAACAATAATTGTAATGATTTAATAAAAAGTAACTAAAATAAAACTTTTCTTTGTTAACCTAAGTAGGAATTGATTTTAAAACTGTTTTCCATATCACTTGTTTTCGTAATCACTGCACAAATGATTCGATACATACGATTCATATTAAAAATAAAATTGTTATTTTTTCGGGAAAAGCTTAGTTAATTTAATCTTAACTATAACGTTCTTATTTTATTGGAGAGTTTGAATCTGGTGTTGATGAACCGTAACAAATGGTTTTCGTTTTAAAGCTTATGAAATTCACCCTTATGAAAATGTTGGGTAATTGAGTCGGTTGAAATGGCGAATTTTCTGTTTATTGGAAGACCACCGTTCTTCAAAAAAGATAATTATACACATGAACAATAAATTTTGACCTGTGATGAAATTGAAATCAAGGAAAAATCAATAAAATCTTAGAAAAATTGTAAGTTTTTTTATTGCGTTTAATATATAAAATGCACAATATAAATACTTTTCGTCCTTTAAAAAAATAGTAATATAAAAACTTCCAAAACTATTATGAAATATTTAAATTAAGTACAAACAATAGCATAAATGAGATTCTCTTCAATAAATTTACAAAATGAATACGAGAGATTATTATTTAACGATAAATATTTGTTATAATTTTAGTAATAAATTTCCTCATAGTTGAGGATAGTCCACATTGACAGCACAATAACGACCTTTGAGCAGCATTATTGCTCTCAGCTGAATTCTTGTGAAATATCTGGGAGACAAGACTTCACTCGGTTTTTGTTTTTTTTTCTCTCATTCTGTAAAATCGTGTTTTTTTAGTGGAAAAATATTAAAATATGAATCCCATATTGATTACGAACGAATATTTTCCAATCCTACCTACGTGTGAAATGTTTATTCAAATTTTTTAAATAAAAAAAATGAAGAATGCCACTTAGTTTATAATGCATGTGTCTGTGCGTGCGTGTGTAGGTGTTTACGTGTGTAATGATATCTTAAACTTTATTTTAATTAATTTCTTAATTTTTAGCCCAATTCAATCCATATTGATTTCATTCTAAAATATTCTCTTATTTCCTAATGCCATTCCACTTTTCCTACTTAATTTATTCAACAAGAGTTTTAAAATTCCTGAATCGACGAAAAGCCGGGAATTTCCCAGGTAAGGGATAAAATATTGATAATGTAAGCAAATTCTTCTAAAAGATCCCTACGATTACCTTACCTGTGATTTACACGTGTCAGAAATCCCTATTAAACTTTCACACTATGCATTCACAGGGATAAATTTTTCATAAGCTTTTTCTCATTTCATTTTGTACATCATATAAACCGGGATGCAGTAAAACGAACTTAAGAATTATATTTAATTTCATTAATAATTTTATGTATATTTCATTTAAACACATAAGATATGAGTCGAAAGTTACCTAATTTTTTATAGGATGCTTTTCTACTCAGAGGAGGTCTGATTGCTTGAATAAAAGTTCGCACTATAACTACAAAATAAAGAAATCTGGTCAAATAAAGTTCGATGCACAGATTTAAAATTTGTGGAGTAGATACCTGTAGGAGTTTTAGACAAAAACAACAAACACTTGAGTGTCTATCGATGTGTTCTTTCAGAAACATTTTAGCGCGATAGTTTAAAAACAAAATGATTTAAATAAACAAAATTAAGTGAAGTTTGTGTCAAATTTTTGTTTCAGTCGGTTGAAAAAACGCTTCTAAAAACACAAATTCGAACTTTCAGTTACTGTTAACCACGTATCAGGAAATAATAGCGAAATAACTCGTCAAAGATGACTGGTTAGATTAGATAAAAATGCTAAATTTAAGCCAAAAATTAAATTTTCTCAACTATTGCACACCCGTGTTCCCTGTCATGTTTACTAGTGAGTATACAAGAGAGTGCGAGGGAAACCCACTCCCGCTGGCATTGAAGTCATTTCATATCTGCATATAACTTCCCTTTGCAGTTTTTGGCACATTTATCTGCTTGATAATCAAATGGTGTTTTTAGAGAAGATATCTCAGCATTGTGTTGTATCAATGGTGCTCTTCTTTGTACCATCCTTTTCGTGCTGTGTACCGTTTTTGGTACCGTCATCGCTGCTGACGCTCTTGATACCTTCAGCTCCCATCAGTGAAGAGGGACCTTGTACCTCACCAATTTCGATAATCTGGGCACTGACTTCGTTGCTCCCCTTTTTCTTTGTTACTCCCCTTTTGGAGAGATGAGTCATTTGAAACTGTTGAGTCGTTTGATATTGTGACTTCCTCAAAAGTTATCATCGGAGTCAAATCTTTACTAATAAGGGACTTGACATTTTCCACAGCTACTTTTTGCGCCTTTTCCTGAAAATAGAATGAGATAAATAATTATTTAACTTAATCTCATAAGATGCTTCATTATTTTTATGATACATTCAAAGATTTTAAATATCATCAATGAAACGCGATTAATTTTTTAAATTTTAGTTTCATTGAAAAAGGAACAACTCTGAAAGAACTCAGAGTTGTTCCTTTTTCAATGAAACTCAACATAAACTCAACCCGAACTCAACTCAACACGAACTCAACTCAACATATCAACTTTGTCTCGATCAACAAGGACTATTATAAATGAACTTCTAAAATTGAATTTAAACATTCAACGACCTGAACAATCCAAACTATAAAAAAAAATTTGAACATTTTGCCCATATATTTTGTGCAAAATGACGCGCAATTTTTTATTGTTATGATCAAGAGCAATTCGCGGAGAGCATCACGCCTATATGTGTACGGATTGCTCCGGAAATAAATAAATAATATTTTTATCCTACTGGACAATCAAGAGTTATGAAATCATCTGCAGGTAGTATGCTTTTAATTTAAATTAGCTTTAAAAAGTGATTTTAAATACACTTCGTTTGGGAGACAAATGGTCACCATTCTTGTTAGTTTTTTAAAGTTTATCTTTCTAGGGTTAAACGGCTGGGTGTTTGTCTGATTTGTGCTAATCTTCAGTTGGTGTCTCGGATCCATGACTAGTATCATGAATTTTGCCGGTGTCCTGGCCAGAGAGTAGCACATCTTCTCCTTGCTCTGGGAGTTCTGGTTCATGTTTTGTTTCGGTCATAGTTGTTCTTTACCCTGTGTTCTATGTGCGAGGTGTGTAAATGAGATCCTTGTAAAATAGAGTTGTGCAACCGAGTGTCTGAGTATCATCTTCTTATGAACTAAAGTCGGGCTTTGCCCTCGGGTTCTAAGGGGTCCTTAAACTGAGAGGCTACCACACCAAACTCTAAAACTTGGTTTGGAGGATTGTGCAACCGAGTGTTTTAGTGTCCTCCTCTCATGAGCTAATGCTGGACTTTTTCCATCGGATGCTCAGGGGTCCTTACATTGAGAAATTACCACAATTCTTTTTCTAAGACTTATTTTAGTTAGTGTAAAATCCAAGAACTCCCTATAAAAAAGGATTGTGCAACCA
>JAOUZG010049283.1:1691027-1724953 GCA_026289955.1 Argiope argentata
TATATATATGACTTGAGATATAAATTATGACCAGTGCTTCTAAAATTAAAACTAAACATATCTGCAAATTTTCTGGATAGAAGTGTGCAATTTTGTCCGCATAAATGAAAATAAGCGAAAAATTTTACTAAATCACAAAATAATTATGGGTATATAAAAGGGTTTTTTTTTTTGAAATTTTCGAATAATTTCCTACCTTATTTAATGAAATTTTGTAATTGGAAGTATGTCTCAATGCAGCATTTAAAATAGAAAAAACTGTTTCCTAAATGCAACGATGTAATGTTTTTTAGAGAAAAAAGATGACTTCAAAAACCTTACTGACATAGCTATGAAATTAATCTTATCTTACGCCTTAATGTTTGAACATTTATTATTGTAATTTCAATTTCTGTTGCAATAAAGGTTCAATTTACATGAATCTATACTGGCACAAAATCCATGAACGAAAAAAGAAAAAAAAGAACGAATAAAATATAAAGTAACATATTCAATGTCCAACTTTCTTTCATGCTTAGATCTATGATAAATTGAAATTTGGTATTAAATCACTGGTAGCGCTTTTAAGAAAATTAGAAAGAAATGTACTACTTTTTTACCTGTTAATAAAACTTAAGCACATGATGCTGTAACTGAGAACTTATCGTTTTTGTTCTAGTACGTTTAGATGCTGTAGTTAGAAATCGTTTGTGGTGCATTAGATTATGTATAGTTAAATCTGGCAGTAAATGAAGTAATGTATTTCAGATTTGAAGGAATTTCAGTAATTATCAACACTTTCGATTTGAAATATGTTTTTTTTTTTTTTTGCCTAAGAATCACCCAGCAGCTGTTTTTTTTTTTTTTTTTTTTTGAAATTTTAAATATAATTCTTATAATTTATTTTAGCCGAAGCGCTTATTATTTTGCAAAAAAAGATAACTTTTTTGAACAGCTTTAACATTAAAAAATACATAAGCTCATTTCAAGTATACGTTTGTAGAATATATATACATACAAGCATACAGACATATTGAAAGAACTAAACATTATTGATATCTATTTAAATTTGAATTTAAAAAAACAACTTTTTATGAATTTTTTTTATTTTGTTACATAAAATTAAACTTTAAAGCATATAAAGATTAAATCCTCCTAAAATTAAAAATTATAATTCACTTTAATAGATTAAATTTGTATTATGTGCATCAAATTTATAAATGTCTTCAGTGCAGGAAAATTATGAACATGTTCCTTCATAATAAATTTTTAAAGCAAATTTCGCTCATTCTATCTATTACTTTTATTAATCGTTTGAAATGTGGTAAGGGTCATTAGCATTTTTCCCTTGGCAGCCTTTTAACGTTATCAAAGACATGGAGTTATCATTCTCACTTTGCAAGTGATTGATTACTATATGGCGCATATCATAAAATCGCCAAATTTTACATACAAAGATAAAAGTTGTAATGTGGTACACGTTTTAAGGCTTGAGCGCAAAAGACATTCTCTAATGAGTTAGCGTTAATGAGACTGAGCGCAAGTGACACGGAACTGTAGGAAGTGCAAGCAGAGAGTTCTACTTGTGGCCTACATGACTGTGATTATATTTGTATCTACTTCAGATTTTGGAAGTTCCAATGGCCATGCATTATTAATATATATTTTAATAAAGTAACACAGAGGTAAAATAAATTTTCATTTTTTTTATTTGTGTAGAAGAAAAGAGAAGAAATTTGTATTCTAAATATCTTATACATTTTAATTTCCATTTAATAATTCATTATGAGGTATACAGTATACCCCGATTACCTTTGGAAATATTAGGTTGGAGAAAAAGAAATCCATTATTTTCTCGGTAGATGGCTGTAGTGATCGATATCTTGTAAAGTATCGATCAAACGATTTCAAATTTATGCTCTTTATCAAGGTGACATTTCACACTTAAATTCACTTGCTGTTTTTTGTTTGTTCCATTCAGTTGTGAGTTACAGGGTATTAACAACAGATGTCAACAAAGAGAAAATTCGGGACTTGATATCCTCTTTGACAAAGGAGAAAAGGCAAGAAAGGCAGCTGAAATTGTGAATGGTGTTTATGGTGCCGATATTGCAATAGCTAATTACGTGCAATTTTGGTTTCGTCGATTCCGTTCAGGCATTTTTGATGTTAAAGATGCACCTCGCACAGGCAGGCCCGTCGTCGAAAATGTCGATAAAATCACAGAAATGATCGGAGTTGACCAGCATGTTAATAGTCGTAGCACTCCCTAGGAGCTAAATATAGATCATAAAACAGTTTTAAACCATTTACGGAAAGCTCTATTCAGAAAGAAACTCGATATTTGGGTACAACACCATTTAACACCCAAAAAATGATGGATCGAATTTCCATTAGCAAAACGAAATGAAATCGACTCATTTCTTTAACGGGTGGTGATTTGAAATGAGAAAAGGGTTCACATACGACAATATTGTGCGAAAATGATCGAGACCAAATCGCGATGAAGCAGCTCAAACGGTGGCCAAAACAGGACTAACGGCCAAGAAGGTTCTACTGCGTATTTGATGGAATTTGAAAGGAGTCAATTATTATGAATTGCGTTCGTCTGTCCAAACATTAAATTCAGATCTCTACTGTGAACAACTGGACCGCTTGAAGCTAGCGATGGATCAGAAATGGTCAGAATTGGCCAACCGAAGAGGTGTTGTATTCCATCAAGACAACGTAAAGCCACACACGTCTGTAGTGACTCCCCAGAAACTCCGGGAGCTTGGTTGGAATTTTTAATGCATCCAGTTCGGACCTGGCACCAAGTAATTACCACCTTTTTCTGGCATTGCAAAACTTCCTGAGTGATAAGAAATTGGGATCAAGAGAAGATTGTGAAAATCGATTACTAGAGTTTTTCTGCCAATAAGAACCCAGACTTCTGTGAGAAAGGCATTATGAAGCTATCTTTAAAATGGTAACAAATTATACAACAAAGCGGTGCATATTTTACCATATAGGACAATCTGAAACATCTTAAAGTTTTGAATTTCACTCAAAAATAATGGATTTCTTTTCCCCCAACTTAATATGAAGTACTAAAACCATGGATTGGCGCATTTCACAAGTAAACTACAAAATGGCCAAAATATGGACTTATTTTTTAAAAACCACTCTTTAGTACGTTTGCACTCTCCGGTTTTGATGATGTACTAAATCCAACCACGACCTACGTAATACAAGGCTTCACAACTTATTTGTGACGTCACACGGTGAAGATGATTGACTGCCGTGAGCAGAATCGGGATCCAACACACGCTCACACGGGACAAAAAAGCAGTGGAAAGTCCCATAAATTATCATGATTATTTCAGATGTTTTCAGCAATTAGCAGCAGTGAGGTTTCACACCCGTAACAAATGAAAATATAAAAAAGAAAAATGGAATCTACGATCACAAATTTCAAGTTATCATGTTAGAACATTATTATTTTTAGGTCATTATTTTGCTTAATTAATTTAAGTCATTAACTAATTTAAACCGGATTGAAAAAGCAATACTGGTAAAAGTGGGTTAACCTTTTCAAAATGCATATGCTTTCAAAGAAGCATGCATAATAATAATACAATACTGATAAAAGCAGGTAAAAAATATATGTGATTAAAGGAGGTTGATGAATATTGCCACTTATGATTAATCATTACGCCATTTCGAGCTTCAATTATTCGTTTTTTTTTTTTTTTCAATTATTCAAAAACCTTGAACGAAAACATCATGTTCTCAAATGATTAAAAAAAAAACTATTAATTTAATACTAATAGATTAATGATTTTTTTATGGTTCTCTCAAACATGTAAATAATTTGAGAAGAAAAATTATTGATCTTTAAATCAAATAATAAATTGCATACGTAGTGGTTTTTTATGAGCTGCAAAAAAGATAACTCTAGAATGGATTCCTCGACTGTTTATTCCCTTTCTACTTCATTTTTACGTTTTTATTGCTTTTTCCTCCCAGTTTTTTTCTTTTATCGAACTCTCGAAATGATAAAGTAAAAAAAAAAAAAAAAAGAAAGAAAGAAAAAGAAGGGGAGACAAAAAAATTCAATTTGGAAAAAAAATGTTTAAAAAATAATTTGAGTTGGTGTTGCAGTTTAATAATCCTATTGCCAATGTGTAGATTTGCTTACAAAAGAAAAGCATAGTAAGAAGAAAGGGCATACCTTCATGCAGATGAAATTTACGAAGAGAAAATATTGTAATTGCTGAAAACATTCAAATGCCAGATTTTGATATATCTTCCTGTTTCAGATCACCTCGAGTTCAAAATATCCAATTCTGAATAGTGTGTGTAAATATATAGAGATTTAAATAATTAATTTTGATAAATAAAACATTTTAGAAACTAGTATTTTCTGCGGATAACTTTCAAAACAACATTATTACACAAAAATATTTCACCATTATAAAATTTAAAAAATTATTTTTCACTGAGTTATTTAGCCGTAACTATAACTAGTGAAATTCATCCTAATTTCACTGTTTCTGCAAATCGGTAATCACGTTATTTTTCTTCCATTGTTAAGGCTGGGATTGAACAAAATTTACCTTTACTGCTACATTAATTTCGAAGACTAAAAAGAACGTTTTGAGCTCCCCCTGTAGTTATATGTCCTTACTAGAATCTGTTTTCCAATTCATGTTTATAGAACAAAAAGATTTTTATTTTGATAAACAAATTTTATTCAGTTCACAATTTTAGTTGAAAAACTTTACAACTACTTTTTGTCTAACTTTCTAACTAGGGATCTTCAAATTTATTTTAATCTGAAAATCATCATAATTTCACTTTTCTAATGAAAAAAAAATTATGAAAATAAGCTTTTGTGTTTAGAAAAATGTTGCATTCATTATCAAGGGCTTCTTTCCTCCTCACTTTTGTACTTCAATCATAACTCTATTCTTCCGCAGCAAGATGAAATTGATATTTTGTAATCTTTTTAAATAATAAAGAGTTAATTAGAAGTAATTATGCATTTTATATTAATTGTTAGACAGGAAACCCAATATACTAGAACAAGGATTCTCAGACTTTTAGACATTGCGACCCCCTTTTTAGACTAAGTATTTTGGCGACCCCTCCCCAATGTTTTAACTCTGTCTAAAGTTTAGACAGAGATTCTAAAAATTTTACACGTACTCAAGAGTTCGAAGAGCTTGTGTTGGGTATTGGCGCCACATCTCTCGACACTTCATCTTTCTCCTTACTAGTATCATCTCATCTCGAAACTTTGATTGAACAGTTTACAGATTACATTACCGTTAAGGATATGGGTGGGGTTGTGTGGGTAGTCAGTTCGTTCAGGGAGCAAGCCGTAACAAAAGTGCCCTTAAGCATGATCATCTGAAAGAGATTTCAAGTGATCAGTCAGCTAAAGTAACTTTTAACAAAGCTTATATCCACAAATTTTAGATACGTATTAAAAAGGAACTAGAACTGTCCACAACAGTATTAAAAACTTTGATGCCATTTTCTACATCTTACGACTGTGAAAAAGGATTTTCCATAATAAATTTAAAAACAAAATCGAGAAATCGTTTGACACTGGAAAAGGACATTGTTTTGTGTGTTACAAAGCTCATTCCAAACATTAAAAAAATGGTTAATTCCAAACAAGCTCGTGCATCCTATAATAGGACACAAAAATCAACTTGTATGTATATTAAAAGCTTTATGTGAACTCTTTTTTTAATAAAAACTACAAAAATAAATTTTCTTTAAACTTTTCTTCCACATCTCGCCACCCCCCTGGGGGTCGCTACACACCCTTTGAGAACCCCTGTACTAGAATATGCAATACACAGAGAATGAGCTAGTTAAAAAATGTACATATAAATAAAAGTTAATTTGTCACTTTAGAAAAATCTGCATAAAATCTTTAAAGAATTTAGTGAGTTACATATAAATTTATATAAATTAGTTTGTTATAGTTGAAGCTAAATAATTCTTTCCCCAAATATTCAATATACATTATTCAGTTACAACTGCACTTTCAAGGATAAATAAAATTTTATGGTTTCTAAATATGTACTCTGATTCACAAACTTTGTGGAATTCGATTAGAATATAATGCAAATTAAAGCTCAAAGGAAAATCCAAAGCCATAATTAGATGTGTCCTACTTGTGACATTACTAAATAACAATACTTTTGAAGTAAAAATACAAGCATGCTAATTCTTACTATTTACCAGATTCAATTAAACTTATGCTATAAATTATTTCAATTTCATTTTCAGCAACTGTGATAAAACAAAATTCTAACCTATAATTAAAATAATTAGGTTTGAAAGGTTTCTTAATAAGCAATAAATAAATAAATTGTCTTTCAAAAGTTCATCCCTCATATCCTTTTTTCCTCAATTTTATTTTTCCTCGTCTTCATTAAAAATCTCAAGTCAAAAGAGAACCATTACACATATTTTTTTAATAATTTAAATAAAAGAAAAGAATAAAACAACAAATTTAAAAAATTACTAGTTAGATATAGAAAAACTGACAAAATATCATAAACAAAGCAGTCAACATAAGTAATTAGGCTAGAACAATCTTAAAACTGAGCAAATACTAAAAATTAGATATTCTCGATAAAGGTTTTCATAAGTACAGTAATGGCATTAGGAAATTCATGAACCATTTAAGATGATGAAATTTTAAATTTACTAAATTAAATTAAAACTTTATTTCAAATTTTGAATATAATGCCATTACATTTAAGTCAAAAAAATGAATATTTTCTAAAAATAAGGACAGTAATAGTTTCGAAAAAAAATGAGTCAAAAATAGATATGTAATCAGTTAACCCAAATTGTTAAAATAAATGCTTTATTTCAAAAAGTTGCATAATTCATTATCTTTACAATCTAAAGACATGAATAAAAATAAACTTTATGCATTTTGAGAAAACAGGTTAGAATAAAATATCTTTAATTACAAGAGGTATCAACATCAAAGTTGTTCAGAAGTCATAAAATCTTATGTTTACCCTTAAAAAAAATCTAGTATTAAAGAGTAACCTCAGGACGAATACTTTAAAGACTAGCATGTTAGATAAATTATTCATAAATTTAAGCTAGGTATTTACATCTAATGTCCAGCACAAATGAAAAGGCACAGACAGAAATATAAAAGCAAGACATCAGATTTTCACTTCCAAAAAAATTGATAAAATTGCCTAGTAAAATAGTCCCTGTATACAAAATGTAAGGCACAATGTTTTATACACATAATGTTTTATACACATACACAAAGATAAAAACTTAATTATGTAATAGTAATAAAACCGTAGCATAGATGAAGGTAAAAAAATATGGTTAAGTAAAGTGACCAAATATTTAGAGTTTCATAGCTGGATAGAGAAATTTATGAGAAACAGTTGAAATCCCCCCCTCCCCAAAAAATTTTAAAATCAGTTCTGGTTTCATTTAATTCAGCCAAATCTATTCAAGCTAATCCAAGACATCTAATCACTTGGTCACTATCCTCTTAATAATATAAGTCTAAATATAACAAAATTTTAAAATATTCCATATAATTTTTTAAAGGAAATATCATTATTTATAAAAATAGAGTGAACAAATTTTACAAGTAGCAACAAAGGCCATTTTTTTCCCTTCAGAGATCTATAATAATTGTAATTTCTTTTCAGTTAATATTTGTATAAATAGAAAATTAATAAAAATATTTTTTTTAAATGCTAAAGTGATAGCATTATTCAACAGACTAACATTTCTTTCAATATGCAATCCAAAAATTAATAAAAATAAGTTTCTTGTATTTCAAAACAGAAAAAATTACAAACTATCAATAAATGTTAACAGACTAGAAGGTAAAAATTCCAAATAATGCATTAAAAATGTAATTTTTATAATAAAATAGAAACAAAATAGAGCACAGAAACACTAAAATCTAAAATATCAATATATATCCACCAAACATTTTCAAAATTTTAACAAATGATAATACCTACATATAATTTCATGTATAATTTACAACCAAAATTCTTGCACATCCCCCAGATAATAAAGAATTCTTCATTATTACTGATGTTCAAAACATTAAAATGAAAAAAATTGAAAGAGACAAAGTGTGAATTACTTATAACAAACAAACAAAAACAATTTAAATTAATTAATTTATAAAAACATTTATTTAACAGGTTAAAACATCTTACGTATATTTTAGTCTCATAATGTACAACATTATATTTAAAAAAATACTGAGATACGAACAAAATAAGAATAAAAACCTAATTGTAACTTTTCATGTTTTAGTCTTTAAAAGTATTTTTAAGCTCTGTGTATCAGGCAACATAAAAGTCATGTCAAGTATTCCTCATAGTTTTGAGGTTTACATTACTATAAATTGATTAATATCAATGATATCATTCAGTAATAGAATGAAATTATATTCCACTATTAGAACACTGTATATAAAAAACAGGTATCTTCAGAGTAAAAATACAGACATTTTTGAATCACAAAAACATGAATATAATATTTTGTCACAACAAGAATCTAATTAATAATCATACAAATTTCCTTATAGTAAAAATATAGAGACATATTTGAACCATGACAATATGAATCTAATATTTCTTCACAACACGAATCTAGTCAATTATTGAAACTAAATAGAAGCTGGAAACAGTTGAACCATAGAGAATTCAAAAATAAAAATAATGATTTTATACATCAGTGAAAATTGAATTATGATCAATACCTTTACACATGTTAGCAAAAATATAGAATTTATAACAGTCATATTTCATATCGTAAAATATTTCTTTATTCTTTACAAGTATGATATATAATTTCAAGATATAAATAGAAATCTATCCATGTTGATTCAAATATAAAATATGTTAAAAATAATAAATATTTTCCTGTGTTATAGGAATTGAGTCTTTAAAAATATGAGAATAACATTAGAAGAAGAAAAAAACATTTGAAACTTGCTCTGTGTACTGAATACAAATATAAAATTTCTATTCCTTGCCTAACTTTAGATAATACATTCTACAAATATTCAAACCTTGATTCACAAATACTTTAAATCTCAAGAATTTTAAGTTTCTAAAAAGAAAGTCTTATACGACTAATTGTGTCTCTTAAACTACAAAAAAGCAATTTGATGAAAATCAAAATAATCAACATGCCAATAAAAAAAAATAACTTACAATCAGGATAGGAGGAATGTTTGAATGTGCATGATTCCAGCTGTTTTTATAATTCTTGAACAAAATTGAAGCTGATTTTATAAATTCTTTATAATGACTATAACATATAAAATAATGATCTATATCTATTTTTTTTACATTGCAAATAAATGTATTACTGATTTTTAAATCACTATAAACAAATAAACAGAAGAGACTACACCAAAAACTGCATGCATTTAGAAACTAATTCCACTTTTTTAGGCCAATGAAACATGAAAAAACTCACAGGAAAAATATCATCCTGATGAAGTACATATAGTTTTAAGTCAATGCTCTGTGCAATTTGAATCTAAGGGATAAAATAACTTTTTAATTAAAAAAGATTCAATTAAATTAAAGCAAATTTTGAGACAGAAAAAAGGGTGGGGGAAATCATTTCCTTTTAGAATAATATTTAATTTCTTCAAAATATATCATTAAACTAGCCGCCTTTGGCGACCAGTCGGTTCGCCAGTATTAATGCTCGCAAATATTTTATGTAGCTGTGTCTCATAACAGGTTTTTCACAAAAATATTTTTTAACCAAACAAATTTTGATAATCATATAATTCATTTATAGTATTATTTATTATTATTTTCTTCAGATGATCTGTTCACTGTACTACTCATCTTTCTCTTTCTATCCGAGCAATGATTGTCCTGGAATTGACATTTTACTTAAATGGTGGAGGGAAAGGTCTAAAATTCTGTTTTTATAGAATAATGATATTCAAATTTTCATAAATGTAAACACACTAAACAAATAAAGACACAATTGGTTTTCAAGAGATGCAAAAGCTTAAAAACAGCTTGGAAAATGCCTCGCACAGACGAAATAATGGCGACACACACACCCTTCTTTTCTATGCTTTTTTTCTTCACTACTTTTCTTTCTATAAACCCTATTTTCCCTTTGTTATTACTTTTTTTTCTTCCCTGCACAGACTGAGTAGGCATAGATTAAATATTCATACCGACTAATAATAAAAGCAACTAGTTTCTTTCTTTTTTAAGCATCCCGCTATCTATGAATGAAAACCAACTGACTTGGCGTATTTCTTTCTAAACAAATCATAATTTATTACTTCCTGCTATCTAACTCAGTTGGTGTGGGGGAAGGAAATGAAGATTTTTGGCGGGAAAGTAAGAAAAGTGTCATTTTAACTATTTTCCTCGCAGATTTTTTTTTTTCTTTCCATAAGAACCATCCTCGTGTCTTAACGAAAATATTTTTAAAAAATTAGCTGAATCGGTCAAGCTGTTCTTCAGTTTTGCGCTTAGCAACGCATTTCGAGGTGCATTTTTATTAATATAGATAACATCATTTTAAAAAATAGAAGTAAAAAAATGTCAGAGGAAGATTTAATGGTAAAATCTGTTCAGTCATATTTCTTATAATGAATTTAAAAGCAACAACTACTATTGTAATTAGCTAATGCAAACAAAACAAATGTTCTAAATAATTAAATAAGCTATCTTTAAGAATCAAATTAATTTAACATAATTTTTTTTCAGCGGTGGATTTTATGAATTATGCTAAGGCAATTTTTTTAAATTGAAAGACGGCCATGGATTTTATTTTAAACTCAGTTCTAAATCAAAATTATTCAAAAATTGAAAAACCTAAGATTACTTCAACAAGTAATTGATCAATTTGATCCGATTAGGTACTGAAGATTTTTCTTCAAGCAATTTATAAATATTAGTTACTTAACCAAGATGGACCTCAAGAAATGCAATTTATTTTTCAATAGGAACTAAGTCGGATTTCTACCTGAGATAGTACTTAAGTGTTTTGGATCCTTTTAAGCAATAGAAATTATCAAATTTTTTTCCTTTATCACAAGTCCTTGGCTAATTATTTTAAATTCAAAGCATCAAAATAATAAAAAATTTGATAGAAAAACTATTTCAATTTTAAAAGGCCTTTCAGAAATGTAACAATTCATGAATCAAGGTTTAAATACCCAATTTAGTAATGATACAAGAATAAACTTTAAATACACAACAACAATAAAAATCAATACTTTTCTATCACAGTTAATTCTTTCAACTTTCATTTGAGCTTTGCATTCAAAAATGTTTTTGAGCACATTTCCTTTTTTAATAAAAAAAGCTGCTAATATCAAATTTGACATAAAATGGAAGGAATGTCAGTTTGAAACACTGATATTTCTAAAAATTAATGTAATAATTTCTAAAATATTTATCTAACCAGGTCAGTTTTACTGCAAAACATGTTTGTTTAAATAGTAAAAAAATTATATAATTATAAAATATAAAGAAATAAAACTATATTTTGATAAATTAAAATTAAATAGTTAAAAAATTTCTAAACGATTTTATATAAATGTAAAAAAACAGATTTGCAGTAAAAACAAATTTATAATTTTTGAAGTTTTAGCACAATTTTGATAAAATAAATAATACAGAATATAAAATAATATTCAAAAAGAGAGATATAAAGAGAGAAAGGATTATTTAGAATCAGAAAGCAACAAGACTGAATTCAGTCTTCAAACTTGTCCTTATGCAGTTGATACTTTTTTTTAATAATTGCAATTTTTTTATTCAATGTTTGGCAAATGGTCAGATATATGGTATATCTATCATCATTTATCATATAAGTGATACCAACAAGTCATTAAAATTCCTAACCCTACCTCCAAAAAATGAATTTATTTGTGGAAAAACTAATCACCCAACAAATTGTTTCCATTACTTTTTTTCCTGTGCATCACTACATACATGTTACCTAAATTGATTGCTTATTTGAAGAAAAAAATGATTAAGAAAAATTACCTGAAAGGAATTACAAATTTAACATTTTGCATGAATTAAAAATTAGAAAAGCATTTATTGTTGATCTTTTAATATACCATTTAAAGATGTATTGAGAAATTTTAACCATCAATAACCTTAACATTAAAAATATATCATGTAAAAAATTCCACTCTGTTTGCTAAACTTTATTAAATATTTTTAGTATGGTCAAAAAAAATTATAGTTTCTGATAAAAGCATATTTTCTAAAAAGAAAAATTAACCTCCATTACTTAGGTTTTTAAAAAATACTGAGAGAGTATAAATTACAAAGAAAGTAATAGTGAATTAAAATTGAAAATAAAAAAAATATATAAACTTAAATACAAATCATGAATAATTTGTTTCAAGTCAGTCCTAAAATAAATAAAACCTGAATCTATCTCATATTCCTAGGTTGCTTAGTTGTGGATCTTTCAAATATTAACTAGATTATAAATTTCTAGTAAAAAAATTATAAATCACATTGTTTTTTAAATAATGAATCTAATATTGTATTATAAAGCATCCTCAGAGCAATTGCCATAAAATATCACCACAGCTATCTAAACAATTTTAATCTAACAACATATATAAAAGCATTACTAATTTCAATACAATACATTAATATCCTTGTTTAGCACATACATAAAAACTCTTTTTTTCGATCACAGTTGTAGATATTTGATTGATAAAAATACAAAGTATGAAATAGGCTAAATATCACCCTACTCAGACAGTAATAGTACAAAGTTTTTGTTTTCTCTTTAAAAATTATTAACAGACAAAACACGGGAACTTTTTTTTAAAAAAATGAGATTATAGTTAATAAATACTTTGTGGGTAAACAGTGGTAAAAGCACATATAATAAAAAGATGCAATAAGTAAATTTTTTAAAAAAATTAAATAGATAAAAATATACCCTTATTGCAGTTATATTGAAATTTAACTCAAAATCCATGCAGTTTATAATAAAAGAATACTAAATCAATCCATTAATTACCCATACTAATTATTCAAAATACATTAGATTTTAAAATGTTAAAGTCAGATCTTTAAATTATATCACAATAATTGAAGTAAACGCATTTCTTAGCCTTAGGTACAAAGCATTAATAGCTCTCCTAATAGTAGCAATAAAAAAAATTGATTTTTTTAAAAAAGGAACAATCTATTTGATGAAAAAGAAAATCTTCTCTAAAGTCAATTTAAGAGGTTCATAAAGTATATTATGATTATTAGTAACCAGTTCTAACCAGCAGAAATATGGTAGATATTTTCATCAATAATACTATAAACGTTACACCATTTATTTATTTTTTTGCATTCCTTGCCTTGGATTTCCAATTCATAACACATGATTCAGGACAAAATGACACTAGGTGAATTATCACTTTGTTTCTTTTCTATTCAAAGGATCAAGTTTTGTTTCCCCACATTTGCTCAGATAATTGCCATTTTCATACCATTATTATCCTCTTACTCAATGGCAAATATGTTCTTACTAACTAATCACAGGATATAATCATTTTCTTGGAAACAAATTTTCCAATATAAATAACATCATGATAAAAATAAAAACTTTCCAACAAACAACAATAAGGAAACCAATTAATCTTCAATTTTTATAAAATAAGCCACTTTATCTAAGGGAACAGAAAAATTATAGATCCATTTACCCCCCAATCTACTAGTACTGAACAATTCATCTCGCCATCGTCCAGGTGGGAGATAAACATCTCTAGACCGCTTTCCTTCTTCTAAAACAGGTGCAACAATTAAATCATTACCAACAGCAAATTGTGAATCAATCACCTGAGCATTTGGATCTTTAGGAGCCAACCACCACAAAGGTCTTACAATTGGAGCACCATTTTCATGGTACTCATTTATAACCCGTTTTATGTATTCATAATTTGATTTTGGCTGTAAAATTCGCTCAGTTCTCACTTTGAACATAAATTTTGCAGCTTTTATAACATCCAGGTCATAATCCCCAGGAGGTACTGATAATTGGACGACAGGCATAAATGCTGCTAACTGCAGCCATCGAATATATAACTCTTTATCCGGCATAGTGGCATTTGGTGATACAAACACATCTCCCCCAACTGATCCTGGGTTCACAAGTGGATATCCCAATAACCCTAGAGTTAAGACAGCTGGTATAATAGACTTTAATCCAGTTGAAGCATCCCATGTGGAAGTACGTGGAGCCAAGCGAACAAATGCAGAAATATGCTGAGATTGAAATCCAACAGAGACACCTAGGTAATTGCTAGTTTGTGAAGCTAATTTGAGATAAAGTGACAAGAAGTTATCTGGATTCACAGTCATTGAATAAAAATAATAATAAGGTGGAAGAAATGTTGACTGACCCCCAACAAAAAGGAAGCCATCTATTCCATGATTGGTCTTCACATCTATTATACGATCATAGAACCACTGCTCTGATGTATTTCGTGTTACATCTACTATGGCACAAACATCATTTTTCCACCTCGTCAACAGAGGCACTTGTCGCTTCTTGTCAGACACAAAATAATGCGCATCTGTTGCATTATTAAAAACAGAAGCTCCAAGACAAACATAGGGATGAACAGCTAGTAAAACTTTAAAGCCTTTATTGTGCAATATGCTTAAAATTTCTGGTGGGTTTGGAAATAAATGCGGATTAAATGACAGATCACCTTCAACTTCTTGCCATTTAGTATCAATCAATAAAAAGCCAGCAGGAAATCCATGATCCATAATATGATTTGAATAAGTTTGAAGAGATTCTTGAGTGAGAGAGTATTCAAGTTTTGGAGCAGTAGCCCAAATAGGAACTTCCAAGAACTCCATTGAGATATTTGCTCTTCTGAAATCTTTGTCCCACATACCTTTATGTACTTGCCGCATATCAGAACCAGTGCAGATTGTATAATCTAAATGAAGATCAGAATTACTATCATGATATGGAAAATTCTCAAATTTAGCTTCCAAACATAAGTGATCTCTTATTGTTTTATTCAAGCTCACATATAGTGGTATATCAGGACCAACCATAATGGCCACACCTTCGGAAGATAACCAATATCTTTCTAAGATAGCACCGTAATCATTTTGTTCTAAATCACCAGTAACAAAAGGCTGAGGCTCTTCAGCAATCCCAGATAATGGCCAAGAGATATTTTTCACCTCTCCCATTCCATACCAATGAGCATTTTTCAAACTGATACAATCTCTTAGAGTAGTAGTAGGAGACAGACTTTCCCAATGAATTTGGTAACAACTCATGACTTCAGTATGACTATAATTTATATGGAGCCTGGCTCGATACTTCCATTCTTGGCAAATATTTGGCCCTTTAGTAGGATACAACAACTGACAGTCAAAAGACTTTAATTCAGGTGGGATATGCATTCCAACATCAACTTTCAGAATGTCCTGTCCATCAGCTTTTAAGAGATAGATGATACGTGAGGTTTCATGAAATCTAATTTTGTCACCAAAAGCTAACTGCATCATTTGTCGCTGGTATAAGTACCATGTGAAAGTTACTAACCCTATTATACTTCCAAACAGAAATATTAAAATCATTCTAAACCTAAATTCTGGCGTTTTTCCCTTCTGGACAACTGCAGATACTCGAGCAGCCTATAAGAGAGAAAAAGAATTTTTACAACTTCTTCATATATTAAATAATAAATTAATATTTAAATATATATAGATATATATTTAAATATTAATAAATATTTAAATAATATATAATTTAATAATATAATTTATTTATTAAATAATACAATTTGTAACAAAAGATTCAGCAACATAAAGAGAAAGAAATAAATTTCAAAATAATAACATTAGGTTTTATAAGCATAAAAATTCTAAATTTTCTCAAATGGAAAATTTAGCTCTCTTGTATGACAAATCAATTTGATGAATAATAAGTATTTATAAATCATGGCCAGACTTTCCAAATCAATAAGATATCATATTTTCATCTTTCTTGATTTGTAGGATTGAAAAATGTTATTTCAAAAAATTAAATAACAAAAGGTGCAAAAAAATGTAAATAATTATATAAATATATTTATAGTAAATTTATGAAAATGAAAAATAACCCTTAATATTTTAAGCTTGAATTTTGAATTCAATGAAATCTGAAATATAATAGGAAAATATTACCAAAAAAGTATCCTCATACCTGATTTCTTATCCAAGTTGACATTATTTGTTATAGTAAAATATAAATATTACAAAATGTCAAAATAATGCTCTAACATCTTCTTTACTTGACAAAATATTGCTGTTTAAAAAACTGGGAAAATTCTTTATGACAAGCACAGATGCTTCATGAAGGAAATAGAACAGATTATGCTATATGGTGCTTGGATGAAAATAACAAGAATAAATCCATGGCTAAAACAGATGAATCATCAAAATGTTTTTTTCTCAGTGCATCATGCTGATTAAGTACCTCATGAGCCTAAGAAGAATAATGATTTTTATATGATAGCAATAGAATATAAATTTATTTATGTAAAAAGGTCACTTATCTATCAGATTCATAGGGTAGAGTTCAGTTTACAGACTTCAGAAAGTAACAACATTACAACAAATGTAACTATGTTCAGAATGATTCAGCACTTCTGCATGCATAAATTTAAGCAAAACAAAAAAACCTTTCAGTAAAAGGTAGGAGCATCAATTGTTGATATAATAATATAATAGTTTTCACATAATGGGTAATAAATGACTATAGGAATCAATGGGTAATAAATGACTATAGGAATTCAGAATATAATTGTTCAAATAAATAGTGTAATTTATTCCCTCTTTCATCAATAACAGAAATTTCTACAATTTGAAAATGATAATATTAATAGTATGTGCTATTGTATGATACACCAAACAAAAATCATTCAAAATACATAACAGGGAAGAGCATTGAACACAGTTTCCAAACCCAACAAAAATATTATAGAAGAGTATTGTGATTAAGTTACATTAGGGTGCAAAATTTTAAAACTCTAGTCCATTAGAAAATAAATAAAAATGGCTCACAATATTCCATCTGTACAAATATGCAATAAGCTAATTTAAATAAAAATATATCAAATTAAGAAGACTAAAAACCGCATAATTGCATTTGCTACGAAAGAGAAAACAGAACAATATATAGATTTTAGAATGGTTACTGAAGGTATTTTTAACTTCAATAAAATATTAATAAAAAATATTAAATATTTTCTTAAAATTCCACAACTAAATTTTGCACACACACAAACATATATAGAGAGAGAGGGAGAGAGAGAGATCTTTTATGTGAAGATGCAAACGAAAATAATATATACACTTTAACCTTTTGGTGTACAGCTGTTTCACGGTGAAACCACCATTCTTTAAAAATTATTTCTCAAGAATTGTTGGTTTCTGATCAAAACTAAAGGCTCTAAAATAATGTTCTAACTTTAATAATGGTTTGTAGATATCAGCATGCTAGTTAATATCTCTTTTATGTACAAAAAATGCCTCATTTAAAAAAAATTATCATTATTTTCAATTTAATTTCTTTTTATCAAACAAAAAATAAAAAAAGATTAAAATGAAATATGCTATGTATATTTCAATGTATAATGCTAGAACATAATTTCTTGAATGGCCAAGCACTATGTTCTCATGCGAGTTAAATTATATTTTTATTTGCTTTAATTGTTTCATTGAATAGGTAACTTTAGTATTGTATATGATCCAAAAAACTTTGTCTCACATTTAATGTTTAAAAAAAAATTCCTTTTTATTTCATTTTATATAATCATGTGCTTAAAATTATATTTTTCTAGGTTTTATTTGCTATAGTCATTTACTTTTTTTTATTATTCAGAGCATTTGCAAATGCAGTGGCAACATGTTATTAAAAGCCGATTTTTTTAGATGCTTGTGCAGATAATATAATTTCTATTTTTTGCCTACCAATTTTTGTTGATGCCACAAACTTCATTCCCAAAACAATATCATGTTTTGACATGATTACAAATTCAAAATGCTTTCATAAATTTGTCGCATAAACACTATGTACAACAAACACATTTTATCAAATCAAATTGTAAAAGAAAAGTTCCTCATACTTGAGATATTTTCAGGTGGTTTCAGAGATATATCATCGTGCACCAACAACATGAGATTCTCTACCACTTGAAATGCATTAGCAAAAGCAATCTGTTTTCCTTCCACTTACTCTCTTAGTCAAGTGGCTCATAATTTATGGGGATTTTGTCATAAGTTTTGTAGGTGAGGAATTTATTTACATTTGAGTTAGATTTATAAGAATAAGATGGCAGAAATTTTCACTTTTCAGTAGCCTTCTTCTTATATTAGCCATTAACCATATTATGTGGATCTTAAATATTTTTCTAATACATTATAATTTTCATAATTCTGAAATGGTTTATTTCTTTATAACTTGAATATAGGGTTGATTATATTTGAAGCCTAAATGCCAAGTAAAAAAACTTAGCTTTATTTGAGGATTATTTATTAGAATTGTTTAGTTTTTATTTATAATTTTTTTTTTCACATTGTAAGATTCTATAAATAGTCTTTCATTGACAATATTGCTTGTTTTAGAATTTCCATAAATAAATAATGAATAATTACCTAATAAAACAAATTAAAAAGTACTTATTAGTCATAAGAAAAACCTGCTGTAAGTGAGCAATGAAATCCTCTACATAGTGCAATCTACTATAAATGTTTTTTAATGTATTTTCTTTTCCCCTAGATTCTAAACAAGAAAATTACTTACAAAATGTTTAAAAATTTATATTTGCAATTTCAAAGGGTTAATAGTAGATAATTTAATTGAAATTTACACATTATATGTAAAGACTACATTACTGACAAAATAAAATTATTAACACTTACTCCAGCTTGAAGGTTCTGTCTTAGTTTTGCAGTTGCAGGAGGTTTTGCAGTAACTTCTTGCTTTGTCCAAGTACTTTCGTCAAGATTAAGTCGAAGAGAATTGCGAGACTTCCGTCGTATAGATGAAGGTGTTGTATGAGGAGTGGTTGGTTGCGATATTTGCTGAGTATTCTCAAGGGAGCCAGAGTTATTTGTATTTAAATTTGTATGAACTTGTTCTGGAGTCTGATTTCCACTTTCAAGGAAAAGTAAGTCATCTGTACTAGCATTTGTTCGGAGTTCCATTGACTCTGCAAAAATTGAAGCATTTCAATTAAAAAAATGAATACAAATATGTAATTTTTATAATCTGAAAATTAAAATGAATGTTTATGAGTGTGTGGTCTAAATAAGAGATTGTTAGAGTTAGAGATGCCAAATTTAGCTTAGATATACTTTGGAAAGTGAAAATAAGCACGTTGAGAAAAAAATGGAGGGGGGGATATTTAACAATTAAAGGAAATTTTCATGGTATCATGCAATAAATTCCAAAAATGATATTGTATAAAACTGATTTTTTTACAAACAATTTTCCAAAAAAATTTAATATTATTATTTTTTTTCTTTGTTTGCATAGTTTTCAATCACAAATTTTGTTACTGAACTGAAATTCCAACAGTTTTCATTACTTCATCAATTATTGAATTGCATAATTTTCTTCGATGTCTTAAACAAAAAATAAAAGAATTCATTTTAAAATCTGTGTAGTTTATGCGAGAAATAAGAAAGTGAATAAGAGTACAATAAAAGTTAAATGAAGTGAACAAATATGTTTTTACTAATACTATAGCATCATGGAAGTCCCTCTATTTGGATGGGCCATATTTACAATGAATACAGCATATATAAAAATAAAATAAATGGCTAGCTCTAATATCTATCATAATGTAAAACTTTTTCTTGGGAGAATCATGAATTATATATGATTGATTAAACTTAAAACAAACACATCCATTGTTCTCAGAGATACAGATAGTAGCCAAAGTTAGCTAGTTAACAATATGAATTATTAATATTGGTAAAACTGGGAGTTAAGAAGAAGTGAAATTTTTAAATTTCACTCTTTCTTTTCCTTAAGAGCACAAATCTTTTCATCCTAAAAACTCATAGTTTGCTTTAAATACAGTAAAAGTATGAAAATGCATAATGTTAAATTAATAGTTATTAAAAAATATAATATGAAGCAAGAAATTTTCTTGAGAAGTAAATAATAGTAATAATATATTAAAGATTATTTCAATATTAATTCTAATGATTAATTAGATAAATAAACACATGAAATTGTGTTTGAAAAAGCCTAGAGTAATTGCTTTTACAATAAAGAAAAATAAACAAAGTAGACTTTTAAAAAAAACCTTGATTTTAAACAACTTTCTGAGAAAAAGGGGAAATTGAAAAAAAAAATTATCTATACAATTTAAAATTCTCTAGAGGATAATGATAATAAAAAAATTTTAAAAGTTAGTATGAGCTCATTTTACTCTGATCTATGTATTTACACAATATAATATGTTTTATAGCATAGTGATGATAATCAAATACGCATTTAGAAACTTTTCTTCTCCGATTCAATATAAAAACTACAATATTGAAGAAAGACAAATTTCACATAACTAATTATAATATTTTTAAATTATTACATTCATATACATAAGACAATCTATATGTGAGTAAATTTGATTTAATTTTGATGCAGATTCACAGTTTGTATGCTTAAACTAAATGCTTAATTTCCTTTATTTAATTTCATTCATAGTATTGTTTAATATATACACCAACACACAGACTTACTTTCTCTAAATATTCACTGAAATTTATTAAAAAATTTATTATGACGTAAATATATATCCCATATCATTCACTAATTTGATCCATTTTCAAGCTACTGTATTCAAAAATAAATGTGCAAATTTCTTTAAAAAAATTTGTGAGATTTTCAAACTGTGGGCAATTTTAAGCCCTCAATTTGTTTATTTAAATTTAATTTTGTTTATTTAAATTTTAAGCCCTAAGTTTTATTTAAATTTTAAGGTCTGAATATCTTTTACCATTGCAACACTTTCTTGAGTAGTTCAGTAACTGTGATAGTAATGCACCTCATTTTTCTAAGTATTAAATTTAAAAAATTATAATAACCACACAAAATCAAATACTCCATTTATAAACTTATAAGTTATCCTTGCATAGGCTCTTAGATAAATTTCAAAATAAAGAAAAAAAAATTAAGTACAAAAATGAAATAGAATCCCATTAATGACACCATAACTTTAATTATCTAAATAATTTAGACTAGATTTGATCCAGATAATAAACAAAAAAAAGTTATTTCTTAGAGTAGGAAACAAAAAGTATTTTTTACTTACTATCTTTTACCTGAGACTTCTTATGTGTAGAAATTTTGATATGTTTGTAACTGTGAGAACTGGCAGTCTGATAACAATGTAAAATGTCATCAAACCATATCATTATGATGCTGATAAAAATAATTTTCGGTACTTACGCATTAGACAAATATATACATTTTCTACACCAGTTGAGGTAATGCAGATTATAAATTTTTAATTGCCTATATTATGTTTGATTTTGGTACTTTTCCTTTCGCCAGACACAAATGAAAAATCACCAAATAATATAGAATTCCATTAAATTTCTTTGCTGATTTTTTTATTGGACCTGGCTAACAGAAAAGTACCTTTATTTTAATTCAAAAGTACTTCAGAATGAATCTGAAAAATCTATGAATTAACAATGTTTAATTTTAAGTACATCAAACACTAAGAAAATTAACAGAATCATTTGAAATAATCGGTCGTAAAGATGTTAAGTCTAACCTCATTAACATGGGAAAAAAACAAACTGAAGTCTTATTCATTTGGCAGTGAAGAAATGAAGATTTTTGGATAAGAAGCAAGTTTTTATTTAATAAAAAATTAACTACTCAATTAACGAGAATAGTAGCCTCTGTTCTATTCTAGACTACAATCTATCTCAGTGTTAATTGTCATCCAATTTCCTTCAGCCATTTTAGCATGATTGACTAACATTGTCCATCCATCTAAACTTTCCCATTTATAATAGTAGTATAGATTATTTTTTATAATTATAAAAACAATATTGCTTGCATTTTGTTTGCTTACACCTGGTTATAAAATAATACTGATTGCAGTAATATTTAATACCATGTGTAAATAATTTAAAAAGTCTGTTGTTTTGAAATATTTACATTTGATGGATTAGAAATATCTCATCTGAAATTCATTTCTCCACAAAGCGCTCAAAATAATTAGAGTTCAATAATACTAATTCAGGATACTAAATTCTCATTATTCAATATAATAATGTTACCATGCTTAATTCAAAACAAAAGTGGAAGTAGTTAAATTTTTGAAAATTTAAGAGTAACTAATCAGAAAAAAAAAACTTTTTTTCAAGTTAATTAAATTTAAATATGATATACTTCCATTTAAGAAAACAGAAAAATTCAAAGCATGTTATTTATCCCCCCCCCCCCCTACTCACTTTCTGTCATCCTAAAGAAGAAGATAAACTATTGACAAGAAACTAAAAAATTGCTAACAAAATATAAAATTCTTCTACTTTTTAATCTCAAATGTTACAAAAAAAATATTCAAAATAAAATCTGAGCAAATCATTTAATCAAATAATCATTTAAAGAAACTCACTATAAATGAATAATTTATATTTAAAAGTTGAATAATTAATATTAAAAATTTAACAGCTAGATTAATATTTGCAATGTAAGGAACTTTACTAAAACCATTTTCTGAGTCCATATTCATCCAAGATACAAAATTATGGAGAAAAAAAAACTAAAATTATGGAAATAAAAACCAAATATTTGTTTCATATTCCAATATTTTATCAGAAACAATATACCTTTGTGAACTAGTTCTTTGAAAAAATACTTATACAAATTTCAAATTCTGAGCTGTAAATCATAGTCTATAAAGTATTTCATCAAATCTAAATTTAATATGGGAAACTGCTGATACATATATTATGAAACAATACATAGCAAAGTGAAAACATTCAAATACAAAGAAATAAAATACATTTGTTTTAAATGGAATTTTTTAAATATAAGAAAATTAAAATTTCAAATACCATTTAAAATCAAAACTATAAATGCAAGAACATAAATAAATGCAAGACTATAATAAACTGTCCAGTGAAAGCTGTAGAATGAAGGACAAACCACAACATTTCCTTCTTCAAAATTATCCTATTGCAATATTAAACAAGTTATGTTTGCTCTAGGTTGTAATCATAAACAAGTTATAATTGCTTTAGGCAAAAAATAAATATATCATTAACCTTTATTTGATATCTTACAATTGAGATTTACATTGGGTATAAACTTATATTTCAACTATCATTCAATGTATTTAAAATTACACTTAAACTTTTATAAATTAATAAATTTTTATTTATATATGTTTATTCAAATAAATGATAATTCCTATAAGAACCTGATCTTATATTGAATTTATCAATTACTCTCTAAGCAAAATTCAAGGCATATTATCAATTCTTTTATATTAAATATAGAAACAATGTAGTTGATAAGCATATCTCAAGAAAGTCAGGAGGTTTAGCCAAAAATTATGATAGAGCAATTACATATTGATTTATAAAGCATCTTTTATGAAGTTTTTAATGATTCTTGATATAGAAATACCTAAATGCAGGATGAAAATAATTTCTTTCTTCGATTTTACATAAACAGGATATAGTAATGAGAATGGTATATCATTTTGATAACTGAAGAAAATGTAGTATTTACTTTTGAAATAAACACAAATATTTCTAAAAAATTAAATTAATAATGTACCATCCATATTTTATTAATCAGAAGCATAAATACACATTGCTTTTAATATTAACGTCCTTGATGAGAACCTTAAGTATTCGTCACTAGGAACTTTACCTCGATTTTCAATCCAATTGGGTTTGGTCTGGTCACTTGGAAGTTCTAAACTATTTTTCTCTTTAAAAACTATCGAAGTTGAAGGGACTGCAATCGCATCCAAAGCACGATTGTTTTCTGAATCGTTAGACATTTTAGATGTAATAAATAGACAAAAACACGATCTGAAGTGACAGACGAACTAAGTAAATTCTGAAGGAGAGATTTAAAAGTTTTCTTTTGTAAGCAATGTCTGAATGCCGTGAAAGCATTCAAACACCCGTATTTGTTAAACACAACGTTCCTTATGCCATGTTTAACAGCCTCATAATTTAGATACTTGGACACAGAGAAGTTACTACTTTTACATGTTTGTCTTGTCTGTCTTTATTTTGGAAATGTAATCAGTGTGGCCATTTTGTTGTTAGAAACTGTAATTATTTGATGTAGTTGAATAAAAAAATAATATAATTCAGTTGCAATGGAGTATAGATACGCTTTATATAATAATTTTAGATTATAAGAAATTAATTTAAACAACTTCTTATATTTCCATATATTCCGAACAATGACAATTAAAAGTCTTATCTTATCTGATTTCATTTGACAAGTCATCTTGACGTTGAATTGAACTGAAGCGGAAAAAGTTGCTTTGCAGACAGCCGCGAATCGAACACGAAGCATAAAAGTTGATAAACTTTGCTGGTTTTTTAAAATAATTTAAGATTCAATTTCATATAGTTTGGACATCTTTCTCCATAAAAACAGGTAAATAGGTAATTTTTAAGATGCATCTACTAATTAAGCATTAAACGTCTTTGCATATTGTCTGTTCACCGGCTTTTGGCAAAAGGATAGGTTAACTTGGGCAGAATGATAATTCTGTCGAGGCGTTTCTCGATCATTTGAATTTCTAGGGGAAATAATTTATTTATTCAAAAAATATCTATCATCCAGTTTTTAAATTCTCAAAAAAAAATGAATTATTTCTTCACTTACACTTTATTTTTGCGTTTGATATTAATTTTACTTAATTATCTAAAAGAACATTTTTGTTTGTGCTTGATCAAAATACATGGTTTTGAAAATTGTAAATTAAAATATCCTGCATAGTAGATAGTATATCTAAAACACTGTCGTTCACTTTCCTTTTCATGTAATTAGATTGTCCTTGATTTTTGATGCAACTTATAATACGAAGGAACATACAGAAATAAATTCAATATAAACACTGTTTTAGGATGTTGAATTTTATCAGCATATACCGACCAACAATTTTTGTTTTGTTTTATTTGCATTATTATAATCAGTCATGAAGTTCACTCATTTTCAATATTTATTTTGCAAAAACCTAATCTAGTGTAATATCACCTCATCCATATGAGATAATAAATAAAATTTTGTGGTTATTAATTAATAGCTTTATTTCATAGAACTTTGCATATGCTGTAGATTTTCTCTTGATGTGCATGAAGTTTCTGCATAAAGAAAAACGTGATTTTGAGCATATGACATTGCATTATGATTTTGCAAAACAGTACTGTTATTTGTCAAGTGTGTGAATGAAACCATCCATTAAGGTATATTTTACGACAACATTAATTTAATGAGAGAAATTTGTTATTTTTCTATTTTATTTATTTTTCTTTATAGATTATAAGATTTCTTTGCTAATGTTCTTAGAAGACAATAAATAAGGAATTGAGTAGTAAAATACATTTTAATTTAGTTCATTTATTATATTTCAAAATTAATAATTGGATAATAAAAGTATCCAAAAGACTTCTGTCTTATTCTACCGTTACGTTAAATCTGAATGACTAGAACATTGCAATAGCACTAGTAGGAACTTAATTGAATCTTAAAGGCCTAACTTAATTGAATCTTAAAGGCATATTCATGCCTAATAATATGTCATATTTGTTTATTACTCTTCTCTATGACTCTCTCTTATCTATTTATGCCAGTTGCAATGTAGAAAAACTGAAATTAATTTTTTACAGTTGCTATCTCTGGCATTTTCATGTTCCTGGATCATGCTGTATGCAGGAACAAAAGAAATTTTTCTACTAATGATTAGTGATTAAATAATTTTAATTCTTGGATTCTTAGGTAATATGGATGAAATAATACAAAATATTTGTATTTTTTTAGGTACTATTGTATTAACTATATACTATTAGCAAATTTTAGTATGAACATGCTATTGGCAAACATTTATAAAAAATAATTCTTTTTAAAAAACACTATTTTCTTATTCTCATAAGCTGATTAATCATTGGCAGTCAGTTGAATTTATTGCTAATGAACAAAAACAAGATTCAATCACCTCAAGACAAATCAAAATTACCTCAAAAATTATTTAATGAGAAACATTTTTTTAAATATATATATAACTTTTTGTTGTAAAATAAAATTATGAAGAACCAAGTGAGAAAAAAATGATATGCTTTTCCATCAAAAAAATTGAGGGATACTTTAATATAAGAAATAGAAATTTGAAATATCAATTAGTAAATCAAAATTCATTTAAAAATAAAGTTGAATATTGCAGCAAAATTTGAAGTGAATATTATATTTTTACTATGTTTGCTTATAGATTTGAAAGAAGAAAAAAAGATATATATTTTTTATCTCAACCGTTTTAGGAAGTTGAAGCTTTGTTTTTTAAATGTTGTCATTATTTACTAAGGGATTAGTAAATGTTAATATTTTCTAGAATCAATTCATTAATAGAAAAATCAAAAAGTTATATATCACTTATTTTTAAAAATTTAAATATGATTATTTTATTTATTTTCAGAAGATGTCTGATTATATTTATCCAAATAATACCCCAATAGTATTATTAAATTGTGAAGATGCATTTAAAGATCTTACACAAAGTGAAAAACATTATGCTCATTATTTGTCCAAGGCTTGCTGGTATGGAGGGTTAATTATTCTCTTACAGGTTTGTATTTTATACCTTCACTTATTTTTTATGGTAAATTTTTACATTTCAAACATTTGTGCTATTATTTCTATTGTCATAGTTTATAAAATGAGATAGTGTATCACTCTGGACAAAGGTGGTTTATATCTATCTGCATATATATGTATTTGCTAAACTGCTATATATTTCTTCATCTAGAATAAGATTTTAGGGTAAATAGAATTTGATATTGTCTTGAATTTTTTTTCACAGTTATTTATGAAGTTAAGTATGGTTGCAGTATTTTTATATAAAAGTATAGAAAGTTATTCTGTCTGTCGATTTCCCGACATATTCATTCCAATCTGAACATAGTATCATTTATATATAATATATCCTTTGATTTATTGAAGAATCTTAACAAGAAAACTTAAAATTATGTTAATGTTTATACTTACCAATTACCTCTTAATAAGAATTTACATTCATTTGTATAGAATCTTCACAATTTTATTGTATATCAATCATTAAAAAAATGGATTCATTATCTTCCGTACCTTGAAATTCGTTATTTTCTGTAACAAGTAATAACATTTAATTCTATTTGTATATTTGTGTAATAGTATCTCTTAATCTAAATTTCTTATTTCTTAAAAATTATTTTGATTTAAATCTTATTCATTATTCTTAATCCAAATTACGTTGTTTTTTTTTAATTATTTCTAATATTTATTCTAAAATATTGATAAAAAATACTGAATCTTAAATTCCTGTTCTGGGAGGAAATGAGTAAAAATCCTGGTTAAAATGGTCATTAGTGTGCCCCTGAGTTTGCCGCCAATATGACAACCCAACACAACTTTCTTATTGTAACCCTAATGATGTTTTGTTTACTTCTTCCTACAATGGTTGAGTTGTACATGAGCTTCAACTCTTTTTAATAAATTTCCTATAAATAAAATTTCCTATTAAATTCATTTTTTTGCACCTTTGTCATTCTCAATTATTTATTATTTACTGTTCATGTTATGCACACAGTCCTTATGTTCAATGTGCTAGCAAAGTTACTAGTTTCCTGCTCCTGTGGCTAGCAAAGCCATAAGATGTTTTTTTAAGTTAAAAAATTCTGCACTGCGTCTGGAAAACAAAAAAATGCTTATTGGTAAAAAAAAAATCATAATTATATTTTGAAAAGATTTAACTGTAACTATCCCATAGAAGTGTTTGTTTACTTTGTCCACCATCTTTATTGGCGACTTTACCAAAATCCCTAACATCTGTATGGTGTCACTTACATGATATCCGTTTCCCTTTCCTAAATCAACATGTGTCGAAGAAATCCCTAAAAGAGTTTGTTAGTAAAACCACAATGTAGAAAACTTCTATCACTTTTGCTCTTGTGTTTTGGTGTGAACAGAGATGTTCAGCTTTTTGCCCTAGCGTTCAAACTATGCCCCACCTTGGAAAAAATAAGTTGAATTTGATTTTCAGTTTGTCTTCTTACCAGCCATTCATTTGATGAACTATATTACATTTCTGTTTTCACTGTCTGTGATATATCCAATATTATCTGGAAAAATATTTTTGCAGACGTCTGTTGAGAGCCCTTTAATCTACACTCTTCTTCACAAGCTCTTTCGATTGCAATCTGTGAGTGACCTGAAAGAAATTGCTCTCAATGAATGTGAATTCACTGAAGATGAATTTACGGTAAGTTTATTAAAGCATAGCTAGTGATATATAAAATCAGCTTATTAAAAAGTGTTTTTCATTTTATTCGAAAAAATTTCATTTATTATTTTGAAATCTTGTTTCTTTGTCATTTTTTAATCTACACTGTTAAATTCCTCCTTTTGTAAGAAAAATGTTTTTTTATTGCCTACGTCTATTGATACAGAAAATCAACATTGCTAGAAATAAGTTTATTTTCTTGTAAAATATAATGTGTATGTAATTTTTTTACTACTTTATGTAAAATATTATTTTAAAAAATACATTTCTTTTTATTATCTTTAAACTGTATATGTGAATAAACTTTAAAAAAAGTAATTTCTATCCTGTAAAAGCTGAAACGAATGTTGATTTGAATTAAGCTTTTATTTTGAAATTTATCTTAATGTTAAAGTACTTAACTTTTTTTGCAATATAAATTTAATTTTCAATTTTTTCTTAATATTGATTTTTTTTATTGTATAAAAACATAACTAGCAAATTTAGCTGAGACATGACCATTAAAGAAAAATGCAGCTTCAGCTTGTCAGTTTTTTATCAACTGTAACAGCATAGTGAAACTGAAACTACAGAATGTTTGGGCATTGAATTAAGACATTTAAAATTACAGCTATTACATTATGACAGGATAGGAAATCCACTTAAATCCTAAGTTAATATGTTCTTTAGGATTAATTTTTAATTGGTATGAATTTCAAGAATTTTACATTATTTATTTTAAGTTTGGGATTAAATGGCATTGTTACATCTATTTTCATATTAATGAACATATTTTAATTTTTAAAAATTATTTTAAGAAGCTACTATTTTGAATTTATTAACATAAATATTTTTTAGGCTTTCCTCATCTATGCATCTGGTATATTCAGCAATATGGGTAATTATAAAGGAATGGGGGATTCTAAATTCATTCCCAATTTACCTGAGGTAAGATTGTTTGCTTATCATTTCCTTATCAATGCATAAATCCATAATTTCAATTAAATTAATGGTATAATTCTCTTATATCAGGAAAAATTCAAAAAGCTATTGCTAGCAAGCAAATTTGCAAAAGAAGATCCAGCTCATTTGGAGAGATTACTCTCTAGTTGTATAGAATCAATCTATTCTCTAAAGGACAATTTGTGTCGTCTTGGTTTTCCATCAAATGTAAGTAGTGGTATTTATCTACCGCCAAAAAAATTAATAGTATCAGCTTTTTTTGTGTACATTTTTTTAATAAAAGGCTATTGAAAGCAAATAATAAAACAAGTTATATATGCAACTATTAAATATAAAAAAGTGGGGGGGTGGTAAAAAATACAAAATTGAATAATTACTAAATCCAAATTACAAGTTATTACGAATAATTATACATATATTTCTAAGTACTTACTTATCTTGTTAATATAAGAACAGTTTTTATTCTTTTCATTGGTTTTCATTCTCGCTAATTTGAATAAATTGCTTAGGGTTTAATAACATTAGCATTTATATTGAGGAAAAAGTATCTTGTTTGTTTCTTCCCTTGAACTAATATTTAATTGGAACAGTTTATTCCCTTCAAACATGTTTTGAATTGCCATTTATTAGGATTTTTATTCTATCTTATTTTGCATTAAATCATTTTATATTTCATTTGATACATAATATTCACTGTATGGATAGTACTGCTTTATACAGTTTTATTTTAAAAATTGGCATGTTTAACAACTTAATTATCTCAATTTATTATGAGAGATGAAAATGAAAAATATCAAAATTTATAAATTCATACAGCCATTTTCAGAGTTTATTCTTAAAAATATCATTTATAAATTTCTGTATTTGTTATTATATATCTACATTAAAAACCAATTGGTATTTGAAATTTAAATGCCTATAAATTTATATTGAATTTATCTGTACAGGAAAAAAATCATTTTCATTTTTAAAAAGAAGCTTTCTTTGCCATATTTTGCTGAAATATTTATTTCATAATCTTAACTTTTCTGTGCTATTAGAAAGATTTAACATGAGTTAATTATTTAAATACTTTTTGAAAGATTTTAATCTTTATTTTTTCCAGGGTATCACTACCTACTTCTCAAAAAATATTTCTAAGGAAGATGATGAAATAATTAAAAAATTTATGAAGGAGAAAGTAAGTGGTTTTAAATCCTGTTTTGATTAAAAGTTATATTGTGTATTTTTTTTTTTTTTTCCAATCCTATAATGCTGAATGCGTAATGAATGGTATTAAAAAGTCTGCTTTTATAATACTGTGATGTAGCAACATGGTGGTATATCAACAATGCAAATATAGATATTCTTCACGCCCATTTAGTGAGCATCTCAAAAAAAGTAAAGATCATATGAGAAGCAAAACACTAAATAAAATGTTCACAAGTTCCTTCATTTTTTTTAATTGAGATTTAAAAAATACTAAATTAGTTATCAAAATTTTGGTGGTAAATTTTTTTTTAAAAAGTGGAAATTTTTTATTGATGTATTGTTATTTCTAATAGAAAATTGTCTTAAAATACTTTTTCTTTTAAGGGCGTTGAAGCATGGAACACAAGATTATTCAAAGTTACAGATGAAATTGGTAACAGTTGTTATGAAATACGATTAGCATCAGTTTTGCAAACAGGTAAATTAGAATTTTTGTAGAAGTTATATCTTTATTTTTCATTTTAATCTAGTGTGTGTGAGAGAGAGATTTATATTTTGTATACTGTAAAAATAAATATTTTTATATGATTTTCCACAAATTATTAGAACATATTCTGCATGTTTTTATTATATATTAATATTTTTAAAATATTCAATTCAATGAAATTGATAAAACAATTTTTTTGAATTTGTTTCTAGTTTACAGAAATTTCTTATAATGTGTTTTCTAAAATATTTTGAAAAATTTAAGCTGATTTAATAATATGTACAATGCATCATTCATCAATAATTAATTAAGAATTTTGGTTGGCAAGTATTGTACCTACTCAAACTATACACTATTTCTATAATGAAGCATACATGGTATAAATTATGAATTTCATTTTGTAAGAAGCACCTTATTAATAATCTGAAATTGAAATGTAATATGTAGAAATTATAATTGAGCTTATCCTTTATTTTTCCTATATATATATATAATTTGAAATTTTAAGAGTATTGAATTTCTGTAGATTGAAAGCTTAATTTAAGAAGTATTACTTTTTGATCAATGTACTTAAAATTCTTTGTAAAGTATGATTGGTAATATTTTAAATTATTATAATATGTTTTGATTTTAAAGAAAATATGAGAAATAGTTTTTCTATCATATATTTTCATTGATTTATTTGGAAAAAATTTCTCACTTCTACGATTTCTCTAGTACAATTCTTTTCTGTTTTCAAATATGTATATATGAGACAAAGAGTACTTTCAGCTGTGATATTTAATTGCACATTTATTGATATTAGAAGAATATATGGATGCTCTCTCCCTCCCCTTTTGCAAACTTTGCTTTGAAAATATTTGTCTGCGTTCATATCTCATTGTATGACACGTGAAAATTATAATCTTTTCACAATCTTTCTTTTATGCTATTAACTGGTCTGCATGAAACTGGGTGCAATGTCTTAAATTGCATAATATTACTGAAATGTAAAATTTCAAATTAGTACCATGAAACAAATATATATCACAAATATTTTTTTCAATTTCATTGATGTTTTTCAAATATTAATTTTTTTGTCTAATATGATCTGTAATATTTTTTATCATAAATTAAAATCCTGTATTGAATTTGAGATATTTCCATTACCGATTTTGCTATCTCATCAAAGTTGATATGGAAATCTTATATTTTTACAGGTGATGAGGAAGATAAAGACATCCTTTGTGAAGAAAATATGGATGGTCATAAATTTATCATCACCAGAGGGGATTACAGCAAACTCTTATCTATTGTTAATCACTATTTAGCTCTTGCAAAGGTAAAATTGTCTTATTTTTTAACTAATAGAATTTTTTACTGTCTACCAAATCTGTTTAGTAAATATGATTTTTTTTCCAGGAATATGCAGCTAATGAGAATGAAATAAAGATGATTGAAAATTACATTCATAGTTTCAAAACAGGCTCATTGGATGCTCATAAAAATGGATCAAGGTATTGGATTAAAGACAAAGGACCTGCTATAGAAAGGTATTGATTTAGTTTTATTTTATTTCCATTATTTAACATTTCTACAATTTTAATTTTCCATGCAGGTTTATTGTAATTTAGTTATTTTAGAGGTTTAATATTGTACGATTAAGGTTGCCATGCCACCGGGAGAACCAGGAAAGCACAGAATTTAAAATTTGACTTTAAAAAGATGAGAAAATACAGGAAATTTCAAACTTTTCATAAGAACCAGGAAATTCCAGGGATTTTTTTTCTTGTTCTTTTTCCATCTAGAAAACATTAATCTCTAATTATTGCAATTATTAAAAAATAACTTACCAGTCACTCAATCTCAGGCTTTACTGTAATTTTAATTTTTGAGTTGTATAGACTGTTTTTATCATGGAATCAAAATGCTATTCAGCACATTAGATTTCCAAAATTATGTCATTTTAAAATACTTTCTTACTTAATCATTTTTCCTTTTTATTTTTTCCGATATGTATTGTATCATTGCTTGATGAAAAAAACTCTTGACAAAAGATCAAAACTGAACTATTGCTTAGGAATTATGAAGAGTAAAAATTCATAAAGAGTTTCTATATTTGGTTCTTTAGTTTTGTTCTCTTGGTGTGTCTATTTGGCTCTACTCACACACTTCAAATTCCATTAATATATATATATATATATATATATATATATATATATATATAATCAATTTAAGTATTTTGTAAACTAATTTTTATAAGCCTAATATAATAAAATAATAATACACCGCAATGGTTAAAATATTGATAGTTACTTCTCTGCATTTCCTAACTAAAAATAGTAAATAGTGTTAATAGAATTTTTTGTATTTTCTTCCTTATGTATTTAGCTATATTGGATTCATTGAAAACTATAGAGATCCTGCTGGTATGCGGGCTGAATTTGAAGGTAATTAGTTTAATGCAATTTACAGAAAATTTGTTGTGGTTTTTTAATTCAGAAAAAAATTAATATTCTTCAATAGTTCTTTAAGTTATTAATCTATCATTAACTATTTAAATGAAAAGGCATTCGAATTTCAATATTTTTTTTTTAAATCTTTTGCTCTTTTTTATTGAAATATTCCTTCTAAATCATTTTTAATTATTTTAATTTTGCAACATCCCAATGAATTGTTCATATTTGATAGCAAAATATCGTAGATATGTGTGTACTAAATTTTCATTTTAAATGCTCAAAAATGAGAATCATTAATATAAGAAACATTTAAATTTAT